>OMLI01087895.1:0-14866 GCA_900302605.1 Rondeletia loricata
TTAATTAGCATCTGTAAGGTCAACAATTGTGAATGGATTTAGCAATAATCAAAGTGGAGTGGACATTGTATAAATCAACTTGATGTGTAGCATCCACGATTGTGCAATTTAAGCACCATTATATGAAGTGAATTCAGAATCAGAATCAGAATCAGAATCAGAATGACTTTATTCGCCAAGTAGTTTTCACTTACAAGGAATTTGCTTTGGTGGTTGTTGGTGCATACAGACAACATAATAATAAGAATAATACGAGTTAAGGCTAAAGCAGTAGTGCAAAAATAATAAAAAATATGTAAAAAATAAAAACAGTAGTGCAAAAAAAAAACGTCAGAGCATAGATAAAATAAGTGGGCTATAAATATGAAAGAATGAAGGGCTGAACAGTTGTGCAAGAGCTTAATACGGATAAAAGTAGAATAAGTCATGGCTTATTATAGAAACATGGCTTGTCCAATTACAGGAATATTGAGTTGGGAATGTGATGATATTGTTTGTCGAAACATTGTGATGTGGGATGGACAGAGAGTCACCATGTCAGTCATTATCTCCATGATGTTATCCTGAGGATAAGTAGAATGATTATGGCAATGTATATATATATATATACTTTATACAAAAAAATGAAAGGGCAGCCAGTACTGGACAGCATCCAAAGCATATTACAGTCATTATTTGAACGCAACAATTAAGCTCAGTCTTGACAAGAGGGTGACAGCAAATTACCCTCAACTGATGCTTATAATGCCACATATGACAATGGGGGCCATTGTGCATTAAACACATAGGTATGTGGAAGGTTTCTTTGTAAGAAAGAGGCTGCAACCATGCCCCTCTGTGCTCCAGAGGGGCGTGATGAATGCGTGCCCAGGCCTCAATGTGCCCATCACTCTATACATTCACATATATACTAAATGCTGCAGTTTTTCTACTGACCTTCTCATTGGTGGAATATATCATACATGTGCCATATCAATATTCCCTGTGTGACAGCTAATTTCTCTGGATTTTCAGTATAAAGCTGAATTATATACAGTGATTGCCAACTGATTTATTTTGGGGTTTTGCCTTCTACCATTTTTCCTGCTTTTGCTCTCATGTGATTCATTTTGAGGACAAGTAGCAAATGTATTAGAGTAGGCGAGTGTAATGATGAATTAACAAACCATGTCGCTGAAAAGATTTGTAAAGTCATGAATGAAATAAATGTGTATAGAAGAGATGTTGGGAGATTGTGGTGTTTATTCACTGATTATATATGAAGACAGAGAGAGAGAGGAAGAGAGTGAAGAGTGTGAAGCAAGTGCTTACATCACCGTCGCACAAGAGGAAGTTACCACCAGGGTCGTGGTGCAAGAACAAAGACAGCCATTTTGGAAGATAGAGAAGGCATCTCTCCATACAACACTGTCCAATATTAAACAAACACACCTATGCAGCACACTGAATCAATAATGCCGTAAAGCTGTCATCAGATATGACTAATGTGTAGTCATGGGTTTTGTTCATGATGAGAAGGTACACATTTTATTTTGCACTTTTGCACTCACTCCTCATTTTACTATATATTTATTTTCTTTCATGTGATTCTGTGGAGACAGATCACAATATCAACTGGCAGAAATCATGACCATGTGACAGAAAAAGGAAATGTACCTTCTATTTACAATAATTAACAAATTCATATATTTGATGTGAATGCTAACGCCCAGTCTCTTGGTCTTATCTTATAGATTTCGTTAGGCAAAATGAACATCCATTTTTTCAACATAGATGTATTGTTTTCAGCATAACTAAAACAATGTTTGACAAATGCCTCTTTAAAGTATTATTGAGTTGTTTAACTTAATAAAAACAATATAACTGAACCAAGAAAAAAGTGTTCTAATTAAGGTGAAGATTTATACTTCCCCCCCCAACAGGGATTCCTTTAATTATTCTAAACACAAAATTATCAAAGGTCATGAGAAAAATAATGCTTTCATTTATGTGTATTTTGAACTGGTTTATTTTCATTCTGACAGGAGAAAAGGAATTCTATTTTCCTGTTTTATGTTCCATTTGTGCTACCTCTGCATAAAGCATTTGCATTTTCACCGAGGCAACGCTTATGGTTTCATATTCATTTCTTGTTTGCACCCACCCGTGCCACGACTTCTTCATTGTGTCATTTCCCATTTTTATATTACACACTCAGTAAAATGTAATGTTCTTGCACAGCTCATAGTTGGCTTTTGTTCCAAACAGTGGGACGCCTCATCCCATAGGAAAGATCTGTTGCTTAACATCATCTTTTCTTTAGAAATATAGCATATCTCAATATTGTATTAATTTAAGATTATCTGATTTATAGATGGCTACACTCACAGATTGACATAGCTAGATGTTTCTCTTTAATGACCCATTAGAGACTTAGAATAGAATGAGTGCATATTATGAAAGAGCTAAGTGAGAAGCGTGATATACCAGAGTGAGACAATCCAAGGAGTTTCAGAAGTATGAGAAAATGGTCAAAATCTCACACTGATTTGAAATAAAACGAATCTATGTCTTGTAGAAGTAAATGAGAGGAAGAGGAGATCTTATTTAGGATACTGCTTTCCTCTGAGATGGATCAGGGCTTTTGGTTTGGAGTCTAGACACGGTGCATCTGGATCCCCAGACCTCGTGGCCCAAACACTACGCTTGTTAGTTTTTCACAAGCCTGACATTAGCAAATAAAGGTCTCCTTCTCCTCAGGATGTGTGTCATCTTTAAAATGGACTTAAATGGACATGAAGAATTGCTCTGGGAATGCAGCATAACTTAGAAAGGCACACTGGAGTATCTTCATGGTCTCCCTCTTTGTTCGCTCCACTACTTTCCGCTTCTCTACACATAACTCTGTTACATAGAAAAAATTAAGATTGCACAAGAATAGTCGATCTTATAAATGTTGCCTGGTTCACTGAATTTATCCATGCTAGGCTTATCACTTGAAGGAAACAGCAGAGCAAAGCTAGTGCTGGTTCGGGAGTCGATGGAAACTGTATTGTCTGATTCAACCTGTTCACCCCCAGCCTTTCCAGTCAGTATTCTAACAATTTAATACATTATGTTAATACATGAGGTAGGCAATATATAAAATGTTAGTAGATAACATTTCCATTACCAATGCATGGCGTTGTATGGTTTGTATTTAGTGACTTTCTTGGGAGTAATACATTAGTAAACATTATTATCTACAGTAACTTTGCACTATAACGTTTGTCTCTCTTTTGACTGATGGTCAGGAATGGGAGTCATAATTACACTAACTAGAAAACAGAAACAGAGACATGGATATATGAAAAATGCATTGTGTGCATGTGTTTGTGTGTAACTAGATATCATAATTGATACATACATAAAAGCCCAAAAGAACAGACAATCTTTAGTTATGAATCAACATTTATTAGTTATCATATTTGTATATGTACACCAAAGGTACAACACTTATTGATATGTATGAACAGATTTGTATGTATACCATAGACCGAGGAAAGAAAATAATTCATGTATTTTTTTTCTCAATATTGTATCTCCCCCACATATACTCTCTGCCTTTACATCAAAATTACAACAACAGCTTTACAAAGAGGGAAGGTAAGTAAAAAGTAAGATAAGGAAAGAATGTTGCAGGGCAGGAGTGAGATAGGTTATCGGGTCTATTTAGGAGTTTCTTCAAAAAGACATTTCAGTAGAAAACAGGCTTGAAGATATACTGGCGCTTTGTAGAAATACCGTGCCAATCAATTTCCATTTCATCAGTACCATTAGCTCAACATGTTTTAGGTGTTTGTGCGTTGATATACTTTCTGTTAATAATTTTTTTGGGAATAAAGTGGAATAAAGGCAGTTTTACCAAGTGGGATTTGTATAAGCCTCCTGACATACTGATTGAGCGACACATGGACGTTTTGACAGAGGCTCTCATTATGTCAAATTAGGGGGAGATGTGGCATGTAGACAGAATCTAAAAGCGGTCAGGTGACTGTTTGGTCTAGATACCCATGTCTTCCAGCTTTAACACTTCAAATGCTCATGCACCAGATAAAGACAGACGCCTGAGACTAAAAGTGAGTTCTCTCTGTTGGAACGACAAAATGAAACAGATGAGTCACTGAGGAATGTTGTTCTATATTGTAACAGGCATTAGCTCCTCCAGGCATTTGGGTACATCGGATATTGTTTTGTTCTTTCCGTTGTCATAAATTCAACTAATAGGCTGTGCTTGGTTCACCACTCTATCCTACATGCAGGGCAAATTTGACCTTTTCCAGTTTTTTCCCTTTTTCTGCAACCCTTTTCACAGTAACTTCCACATCACCAAAATAACTATTATTATCCTATATTGGCTCTGTTTGTCGAACCAGAAACTTCCCCTTGCTCTTTCTGTTTCTTTCTTTCTCTCAATGCAAACAGTGTTTGCTTTAGGATCACTGCAATTTCTGGAAAACTCTGCATTGCCACTGAACAGAACAATTATATATTTATTTATGTACAATGAAAATGAATGATGGACACGGCTTATATCTTCATGGAACAAACATTCAAAACGCTTACATTAGATACAAAAAAGATATTTATATACTGATGTGTGACAGGTAAGTGAGACAACTAGTTAACAGCTATTAGAAAATAAAAACAGGCAATTTATTACACGATTCCTCTCTATACATTTGATCTAATCTAATTTTATTTAGGACATAGATATTTTTTCTAGAGGATTACATTAAAAAAATGTCACAGCAATGAAACTATATTCCTACATACCATTTAAACGCCCCCAAAAGAAAACAAAAAAAACCCAACAAAAAACATCTGTTACCTACAATATATACACAAAGTGCAAGGAGGCACTTCAAATATCATGCTTTTTAAGATAGTGGTGCAAAAAATCATCATTTTATTTTCATGCGTCTAAAACCGTGAGTTTGAACATAATAGTGGTCCAACACTCAATCCCCATTGGTGACACTATAGTCTGCATTGTCTCCTTACTGGAGAGATTTTTCCTGAAGATCACAAGGTCAAAAGATCAGGCTCAAAGGGCCTGCTGGGGAGTCAGTGCTATGCGCTGCAGCTCACTGATTACATTTATCAGCGTAGTGACCGTCCAGGTTTAAGAGTGTTTGCGTTCATGCGTGTGTATGTGCGCATCTATGTGTTTGAAAGAAAAACAAAAACAAAACTGGTGTATGCGTGTGTGTTTATGCGAGTGCATGCTTGTTTCATGTGTATGTGTAAGTGTAACTTCAGTCCATGCAATGTAGCAAAGCACAATTTGTTAGACGAGCTCAAAAGCGATGTGAAAAATGTCTTCCGAGAATGTGTTTCAGGAAAGTAAAGGACCGAGTGCTGCACTATGTGGTGGTTACGTTTTCTAGTGTTACTCTAATTGGCATTTGTCTCGATGGTCAAACTGACTGCACAGTTTGAAGTGAACATCTTCAAGGCAAGGTTGTCATTAAGCACAATGAAAAGAACAAGACAGGAGAGACGGACACAATACTGATAAAAGAACTCAAATCCACACCTACATAAAGGAAATCTCACCTGCACAGAGCATCTCTCTCACACACACAGGCTCAAAAAGATAAGCAGCCAGTAGTCCAGCGTTGTTTGTGTGTTAGCAATTATTTTTAAGCCATTTGGTTCTATGAGAGGAATATCTTTTTATCACCTGATAGTTGGCTTCTGGCATGTATGCATGTTATTAGGTGCCCATTGTTCTGTTCCGTTTGAGCTAAAACGCAGTATGGACACACAGCTGCAGCATCTAGGGTTTGTAGAAACAGTCTTGAGCTCTGGTGGCTAAAAGACGTGGTTGCTTAACGTTTTAGGGCCGGCTAAACAAGGAGCCTGCAAGCCTCCCCCAAAAGCGTTATATCAACGATCCATCTCTATTTGTGCAAGCCAAGAATCCATCTGACAGTCAAGCACTGCACTCATTTTCCTTCTATTTCATTTGACATGAAGGTGGTTAAATCTGTGCGCTCTATCTCTGTTTCATAATAACCATGTGTCTGTGCTTTTAGATAGTATACAAGCTTGGGCTAATTCAACCACTGGAATGTAAAGTTTGAACTTTGTGTGCTTATTACAACCAACCCTAATAAAACACTTGATGAATGTCTTGGGAAACTTCATCTCCCATCATATTGGCACATTATAAAATTGTTGTCTTTCAAAAAAATACTTTTGCAGCAAACAGTCACTGTGTTCAAAGTCAAGGCTTTCAAAAGTTGTGCGGTACAGAGATAACTGTCAACAGGCCGTTTGAGTAGATAGCTCTCATGAGCAAGTAAACAATTTAGGGTTAGGTCAAATATCGTTTTCCCTGCAAATGAATTAACACTCGTAACCCTTATTGGGTTCCTAAAATTAACTCTTACTTGGAGGGAGATCAATGTCAACAGGGGTCAATGATGTGCATGACTATGCCACTGATTTAAAATTAAGCGCATTGGCATCTCAGCCTTATTTGTGCTATTTTTCAGCTTTATTTGTGCTATTTTTCAGCTTGTGCTATATTTCATTCAGAATATTAAAAGCCTGTCAAATTTTTCACAATGATCATTTTCACATTAATTTAATTAATTTTCATTTCATTGGCATCACAAAATTGTTTTTTGGAGAAGGGAAACAAATGTATACAGTTTATCCAAATATTCAAATGGATTTGGTAATTTTTCATATTAAAGACAGTGATTTTTTTAGCTTTAGGTTTGAGGCTTTCAGTTAATCAAAACAAGTCATGATATAAATTACTGTGCCAGTTAGTTATAAATGGGCATGGTGTGTGAAAACCGAAAAGTCATTATCAGTGACGTCATGGAGGCAGTTCAAAGGCCTCTGCGAGTTGATTGATTTTCTGCCTGTTTGGTCCCTATAAGTGACTTGGTCATGTTCTTTTAACACCAGCTCTCTCTCTCTCACACACACTCACACTCTCTCTCACACACTCACACTCTCTCACACTCACACACATTCAACATCTCACTCAACAGGCGACATAAAGGAATAAAGTCCCTTTTCCTTACAGTAGACAAGAAAAAGAAGAGGAAAAAAAGGGTAAGGGTTGTGCTTTAGAATTCCATAGTACCTGTGCTTGTGGAGTATCAGGCTCAGCGTGGTTTTCCTGTTCATTATTGTTCTGTACTCTCTGCCTCCTACCCTTTCATCAGTTTTGTTGGACCTCAGGGATAGTGGGTAATATTGGGCAACAAACGCAGCCAGATGCACTTCAAAGGCTCTGCCAGTTAAGAATCAAAGGTTATCATCTGATATAAAAGAGTCTGAGTTGAAGAGCAGTGGCCTACCGCGCACATTGTGACGGTACTGACAGGCGTGTAATGCAAGGAAGTTCAGTGCAAACACTGTCTATCACGACTAATGCTGTAACTCCCACTCATCCTCTGGCATCAGACTGATGAATTGCCTGTATCAAACTCATAAGCTGGTCCCGTTGTGACTGTTGATCCCATATTACTCAGCCACATACCAATCTTCCCTCATCTTAGAAATGCAGAACCAGGATGCATATATTACTAGGAATAACTTAAGTAACCTTTTTTTAGTTTTCTTTTCCTTCCCTCCCCAAGCCTTGAAGTATGTTGTGCTATATAGCACGTAATAGTGCTCTAACAGGTCAAATATACCTTTATCATTTCACGGTTAAGTGAATTAGTATTACTTATCAGTCAGATAGACGGTTAGAAAAACGTTAAAGGGACTAATAAAAAAAAAGAACGAAACTACATTTAAAAAACAATTAGTAGTTCTGTTCGTGTGACTTTTTTTTTTTCGTTCACTCTTTTTTTCACCAGATGGGAAAGCTTGTGGAGCCCAGGAGCAGGGGATCTCTGTGCTGCCATTATTCACGTTTCCATGGTTCCTCCTCAACAAGCGTGCACTCCGCAGCAGAGCCGTTAGTGGCCGAGGTTACCTGCAAGCAGTTAGCAGGGAGATAACGGTGGATCCAAGGCACAGATAAAAAAGTACGGTTCAATAACTTTCTTCAGTTGACACTTTGGATCAAAGGAATCTAAATAATACTGCATGATTTGATTCAGTATTCAGCGCTCCCATTTACAACACATTACACAACAGAGTTTCAGCCAAGCAGTCTGATTGGTCAAATAGCTGTTCCAATCATGCCTGTAATTCCCATAAAGCATGGCTGACCATGCTTTATTGGTTGCTATGCAAACTTTTCAGACAACACGCGTGTTGGTAACCATTTTATAAAAGCCATAATACCCTTGAGGACGTTCTTTACTGTGATCTGGGGTACTTTGGTGATGGTACTTTGGTAATTAGAATACGCCCTCTTGGGTATTATTGCTATATTGCAACATGGACAAATTATGGAGGAATTCTGGGACTCCTGGACGACCACTGATGATGATCATGCTTATGGTAGTCCTAAGAATGGAGCAGACTTTCTTTTACTGACCTGGGAACAGACCACACATTTATGATGACCACAAACTTAAAAGGCAGTGAAAAACACAAACATATAAATTATGAATGCAAAATAGATAGATTAAATAGAAAACAAGGTACAAACACTACAAAATGAATGCTTTGTTCTAGTGTGTACAAACATTATTTGGCAAGGCAGTCTACAATGGTAAAATACTGTTAGAAACATTATTCATGTTATTTACAGCCAACACAGAAAAAAAGAGGAGATGGATACTGGAAATAGCAAGCCTTTGTGCCACATTTATCTACAGATGACCATTAATAGATGGAGGATATAGCTTTTTGCTATGGACAGATTGCTAGTGTGACACTTTGCCAGCGTTGCTAGGCAACACCTTTCATCCTTTAATAAATTAATAGGCTCATCAGTAGACCTTTTCAGCCGGGGTGTGTGCTTCAGAGAACAAGCACTCTGAACTCCCAACTCCCATAGTATTCTGAAAGCCAGGAATACATTCAAAGACGGGATTCAAAGTCAATAATGTTTTATATTATGGGAGCTACTTTGCAGCTTTCAATTTCACAACACAGTTCTCACGATGGACAGAAATAGCAGATGGTGCAAAACTGTCTGACTGGGAATGACTCAGTGACAGCATGGCGGTTGTGCATAGGGAATATATGCACTGCTAATTAGACAGCATAACACTTTCTCTCTCCGCATTTTAAACCCTACAGCAATGGCTGACCTTTTGAAACTAAATCTGTTAAACAAATTTAAATCAATAATATTTTCAGACATAGTAATTTGACCACGAATTGATAAATAAAGCCTCCAAATCTGTAAGGGCAATTCTCTGCAGCCTCTGAAGCAGATCAGGGAAAACATTATTCTATACAATTGACAAGGGGTTTGGGAAAATAGTGAAAACGTAGACGGCTCTCCTTTTGTGTTAGAGCCAATCCCCAAAAGGTTACAGCAATCAGATTAGGCTGAAGTCAAAACTAAATCATCCCTAATTTGCATTATTTATACATGCACATGTTATACATGTTGCATTAAAGATTTTGGGAGCCATTTGGCATCGCCTTTTTACTTATTTTAAGACATTTTAGGGTATTCATCCAACACAAAAGCTGCTATTCCAGAGGAGTGAAATAAATACACATGCATTTGTTGTTCTTTTAGTTCAGTTTTGTTATAAAATAACTATAGATGTATTTACATGATGCAAGGAATAAAACAAACAGAATAAAGCAAAGGTGCAGGATGAGCATGCAACACAAAGGGGGTTATATAGAAGTCTCTACGTCCGTAAGCATTAATGGTACCTTGCATTCATCTACTACGACTGAATTGTTAGCGCTAGCGCTAGTGGTAGCGGTAGCAGTAGCGGTTAAGACGCACTGGTTGGAATTGTTTTCGTGGTGGTTCTTCATGTCATCGTAATAAGACTGGGTCTTCGCCATCATTTCGATGTCGTCGGATTTAGCCATGTGTGCATCCAGCTCATCCAGCTCTGCCTTGGACAAGTGGTACACGATGCCTGCACCGTAGGAGTCACCCACCACGTTCACGGAGGTCCTGAATCGGTCCCTGCTCGGAGAAAAGGTTTGGGTAGAGAGAAATGAAAACGTTTGGACAGGGATAGGAAGACAGTTTGGCATACCTTATGCAATGAAGAACATTTGCTATGCTATGAAGGAAAATACCAAAAGGGATGAAGAGAAGAGTAAGAAACAGATTAAAAGGTTAGGGTGGAATCATTTCATAACCACAGCATCACTTTCTGTCTGCATAGTACGGTATTTGATGTCAAACTCACAGCAACCAGTCGACAGCAACCAGCAGGCTGATGTCTTGGGTTGGCAGGCCTACAGCAGTCAGGATCAAAAGCATAGTAACCAGGCCAGCACTGGGAATACTGGCAGCTCCAACACTGGCCAGGGTGGCTGTCAGACTGGATAAAGACATAACAGAGCAGCACTCAATCACATTATCCACGCCCTTCCCTGTACCCTACCACATTCATCACACTCTTCATACCCTAGCAAATTTGACCATATTATGAAAATCACTACAGATGAAGATATTCATTCTACATGGTGCTTGTGTAAAGAGCAACAGCTGAAGAGAGTCAGAGTAGGTCCTTCATTACACATGAAGTGAGGTTAGATGCGAGTAAAGTGGAGGAGAATGCATAATACTAGGCATTTAATTTGAGGGTCCATGGATATATACGTCATAGAAATGTCAAAGACTAAAAGCCATCCATGCAAGACTATCTCTATCAACAGAAGAGCGTTTGGGACTGATAGTTACAGATACTCCAGAAACAGACTGCGAGTGGTTGGTCTGATATATTCTGTCAGGATGCAAAGAACATATCCAAGCACTGCGTGAGGACGTGGGGTATTCCCTAGCCTCTGGTTGATGTTTTGGGGTGACTGCAACACACAGCAGGTTGCTCCAAAATCTAGATCCAACTAAGCTTCTTCCTCTGCACACATTCCAAGTTCATCTGTTATCCCTGCTCAGCTTGAGACACTGCTTTGGCACATCTTGTTGCTTCCTCCTGGTGATTTATTTGCTCCACTATAAATGTCTTCTTCTTTAAAGTAGCTGCTTTCTTCCATGGAGGCTTTTTTGTTCAATGCCAAATGCCTCCACATTGCTGTTGCACTTGCCCCCATTTATTAAGTGCTGATTTGCTAAACTGCATCCTTAGGGGGCTATTTAAACCCACTTGCAAGAGTAGGCACTACACCTCTTACTGTTGTGTCTTTAGAATCCCTTTGCTTTGACTGCAGCCTGACTTTTCTGCAATTTAATTCCTCTATTAGGCTAGACAGAGGCAATTCAAGAACCCACTTTTCATACAGGGCTATACTGCTAAGACAATGTGGAACTCCTAGCCATTTCCTAATATACAAGCCAATCCTTTTCTCTAACTTCTCGATCTTTCATATAGGTATTTCATACAATCAATGGTCACATAAACCATGGCATCAGCCCAAACTGTAGTCACCACAACTTTAGCTTGCTTGGTAACATTAACCCCTTTGTGCACTCTAAAACTCTTATCACATCCTGTCCTAACAATCTGTAAGGTTCACGTTACGCCATCTTCCTCAGCTGTTGACAGGCCTCTCCAATATTGTTGGAATTGCCTCTTTATCAGTGTGAAATATTTTGTCTGGCAGTTTTCTCTTAACAATAGAGATGCTTCTTCATTTGCATGGTTTTACTTTCACCCTAGCCCCAGCATTCAACATGGCAAACAGTCTTTTTGGCACTTGGTGTGGAATAATAAGTAAACAAACTATGCCACTGGCGATACCAAATTTGTGAGAACATCCAGAACAATAGTAACAGTTTCCGTTTTTGGAATAAAAGGGAAATACCACAACATTTCAGCTTTTAAAAAACTTTAACCTTAACAATTCTTCAATTTAATTTAGTTTTTCCCTTAGGGAATAAGACCTATTAATAGTACTAATGATATTAACTGATGAAATCAGATATCTTTATTTGCATGAAAATGAAAGTATAAAGATAAACCACCATGAGTGTTTTCTGACCTGACAGTGACAATCTGACCAGGGTCGAGGTAAATGCCATTCATTTGGGCAATGAAGATTGCAGCAACAGCCTCATACAGAGCAGTTCCATCCATGTTGATGGTGGCACCAACTGGGAGCACAAAACGAGTGACTCTTTTGTCAATACCCAAGTTCTCCTCCAGACAACGGAAGGTGACAGGCAGTGTACCAGCACTGAAGGGAGAAACAGAATACAGGTAGACATTAAGTTGGCAAATGTTATACTTGATTTGCCTTATTAAGGCAATTAGAAAGAACGAAAGAAAAAAACCAAGAAAGAAAGATCCATCCATCCATCCTTCCTAACTGATGCTGACCTGGAGGCTGTCCCCAGGGCAGTGATCCAGGCCTGGAAGATGCCCAAGAAGAAGGTGAAGGGGTTTTTCCTGACGATGGCAAAGTAGATACTGGGCAGAAAGATTGCTCCGTGGATGATAAGGCCAACAATCACAGTCACCATGTACATGCCCAGCTGCCTGGCCACCACCTCCAGGTCCTTGATGGAGATGATCTTACCACAGATCAGACAAGCAATACCAAAGGGAGAGTACCTGACAAGTAGACAAAGCTTTTGTTACTCTACTAAACACTGTTCACTGCAAAATACTTTTGCCAATAACTTTTGCCAATAACATTAATGATGAATTGCACTTGTCTTGTTGGTTTTTTGGTCAATGCCAGTTTAAAATGTTATTATCTTGTAATATAACCCATTCAATTGTATTGGAGACTCTCTGCTTTACATATGTTTAATCTTTTATAATGTTGTAATGACTTGAGGAATAACTTGGCATTAACAAATAAATTAGGCAGTTATTTATTTCGAATTCATAATACAATGATCAAATGTTTAATTGAGTTTCATACAAAATAAATGGTGCTGTTAATATATATCATTGCAATTAAAAGCAGGGGAACATATTCAAAGCACTTTTTTTTTTATTCTACAGAGATCTCCATAAGTGTTACTGACCACATAATCATGATGACAAGTTTCATCACAATCTCATTGAGGATGTTGAAGAAATCAATCATGAGTTTGGCCCTCTCTCCCATCTTGCCCATGCAGATGCCAAATGCAATAAAGAAACCAATCAGACCTGTAGCAGAAAATCAGAGACTACATCAAAACGTTGAATGCAAATATGGACAGGTAAGATGATTGCAATATGAGGAAAATATGATCTAATGAGATGAAAACAGCATCGTTTACAGTCAAGGAGAAAACATTAGGTTAGTCCAGAAGTGCACCACTGTCAAATTCTATACATTTTAACAATGAAGATACTGCTCTGATTTTCTTAACTTTAATTATCTATATATTGTGATAGTGTTTTCAATCTGAAGAAATGTGATATACCCAGGACATTCATGCCACTTTTGAACTGCAGGGACTTTTTGATGACAAACTGAGGCTCCTTGGTCACATTAGCCACCAAGCCCTCCAGGGTGGTGGCATTGACATTCTCCTCAACAACCAGCTCCACCTTCTTTGTGACAGTCTGGATCTGAGGTGTAGGAGGAAAAGATATCGGTGATGAACTGGATGACTGATATTGGGCCAAATATGATGTTCCCTATTAAATTATGACACGTTTGCCGAATTTCTTCTTTCGGGATCCATTTCAACCCAATTGCTAGAGTAGTACTTCTTACTGTTGTGTCTTTAGAATATGTTAGTTTTTGTGTATTTGACTTCCTCTGTTATGCAATAGAGGCAATCCAGGGACACCCTTTCCATACAGGGCTATATTGCTACTCCTACCCATTTCCTGACATACAAGCTTATCATTCTCTCTGACTTGATATTGGACTAAATATGATATTCCATAAGTGATGCCACTCAGCTATGTCAAGACTAACAGTGAGGGTTTGTCTAGACAGGTGTTATTTTTGGTAACTAGATTCTTTCTGTTAACTTTCTGTGACCATGTGTTATTAGCATGGTGGACTTATACAAAATAATGGTCAGCGCACCATGAATTAAAATGTAAAACTGTAATACCTGTAACATACCTGTAATACCTGTACAATAAATATTTATTTGATTTGTTTTGAGCATCTAGCACCTGTGCTGAAAATCTAGCATTGAGTTGAATGTGTTATCTCTCTCTCTCATCATCACTGTGGTCCAATACCTGTTCGAAGCAAGCCTGCACCAGGTTCTCTGGGAACAGGTTCCTGATCAGATCGAAGAAAGCATCCAAGCTGGAGACATCATCATTTTTCTCGCCCTCGCCCAAATTCTCCTTCAGTTTGGGGTTGCCTGGGTGGATGACTAACACCAGGATGACTCCCAGGACAGCAGCAATAATAGTGGTGGACATGTAGTAGACCATAGCTCTGGTGCCCAGGCGACCACTAGATTTGGCATCCAAACCGGCCAGACCTGCAGCCAAAACAAGCAAGATTGTGTTTGCCTGATAATTATCTGGTCTCATTGGATGGATATGTTGACTTAAAGGGATAGTGCACCCATTTTTAAAATTTTGATATTATTTAACTGAGCCCCAAAGTAGTACGTAGGACTGTTCCGATTTTATCCTGGCCTCACAGTTTTAGCTGTACAGGATTGGACCAATGCTAACAATTAGCATGTTCCCATTGGGCAGACTGTCCTCCCAGCTAGCATTCTTTAATATAACCGTCTAAATCCACTCAACTTGTTAAACAAACACAGTTTTATTTTGTTGGTGTGTAGTATACATTTTACATGCTGCAATGGCGTATGGAAAGGTCAACAGTTGTCCAAAACATTGTTAGTCCACAGCAGATCTACTTCCCTGTAGCGTAGAATGCTGTCTGTGCTGCA
>OMLI01087896.1:0-15366 GCA_900302605.1 Rondeletia loricata
TGATGTCACAATGTGATGATGTCATGATGTGATGTCAGTCACTCAGTCAGTCACGGATCTCTGCTAGTGACGTCACTATGTCCAAATAAGGGCATAGTGCCATTCTTTCATCTAGAAACATGTAAAATTGGGGGGGAAATGGAAATACTGAGTACTTGTACATTTGTATAGAATTACTGATGAAGTTATTACAGTCACAACAGTAGTCACCTGGAGCTGGAAAAGCAGATATGGAAGGGTGGCAGATTGGAGGTTGAGGACTGTGGTGTATTGTTTTGTGGACCTTATGGCGCCATCCGTACACTGCCATAGCTCGTTGCTAGTAGGGAAAAGTAGCTTTGGTGTCTTTGTCGTTATTCACGTCTTGCTTGTTGCTTGAAGAAACAAATTCTAATGCTTCCAAGCTGTGGCTGGAGATGATGTCACGATGTGATGATGTCACGATGTGGATGTGATGATGTCACAATGTGATGATGTCACTACGCCCAAATAAAGTAATAGCATCACGACATTTGGGGTTCTAGGGCTAGACTCATCATCCAGCCAAAAATAATGAACTACTTCTGTGCTATTGTTGATTAAGTATATTATAATAATATTATTTTCTGTTGGAACTTATTGATGCAGTGTGTCAGTACGGACGCCAGGGGGCAGTGTGGGGAAAACGTGTCCAAGTTTCTCAGCAGCTCTTCCGTAACAACGAGCGTTCCTTTCCCCGTGCCGTCAGCGGACCACAACGTGTCCTGACAAAATGGCACTTTACAATTTCAAGAAGATTATGGTGGTTCCCACCGCCAAGGTGAGTTTTACTGTCGTTTTTAAACGTTTAAAACGGCTGTTGATTTATCCGCTTGGTTATTTTGCTTGGGGTGACAGTTGACGATATAAAAAACATGGTGGGAATCTGCTGGGAAGGAAAACACGTGTTGTGCTCTCCTGTATGGAGAGAACGTCCTGCCAAACTCCGTTAAAAACCTGCCAATTTAAGACTCCCTTGCTTACTGGCAAAGCCGCATGCCTTTTTATCACATTTTATGAATCAGTAGGAGCCATTATTCAATTCGGCATGCATCCAATACACCAAGCGGCACGAATTTAAATAAAATTTTAACTGGTTCGTCTGTCGTTCCTACAATCTTGGTCCACCAAAATACCTTGTAGACCGCAGCGAGCAGTATGAATCAAGTCTAAAAGTTGGGTTTTTATGAAATTAAGTGCTGCTTGGTGGATCACTTGTATGCCGAATTTACCAGAAGGCCCTAGTGATTTGTTAAAGGTCATACGTCATGTTTTAACAGGCCTTTGCCGATAAGCGAGAAAAAATTTAACTGCCAGATTTTGTTATGGTATTTGGTGTGGCGTTCTCGCCGTACGAGAGAACGGCATGTAGTAGACTAATTGGATGGAAACACGTCTAGTGAGAAAAAACGACATATTAAGTTCAAGAAATGTAGAAAAACAATGCAACAATTACAAATAATATGAATTTAAAATGCCAGTTCTAATACACACTACAGTATTCATCAATACGGAAATCTAACAACCATGCAGTACTAAATAACTGTTCAGGATTCAATACATATTTCATATAACCGTTAACCTTCCAACACTTAAGCATAGAATAACCCTGTTTAACAGCCATTGTTTGACCATGACCCTAAAAATGTGTTGGCTCCTGGCCTGTTTAATTGATTTAATTCTGTTTAATTAAAATCTAAATGAAGCATTGTCCAGATTTAGTTCTTAACCTTGGTTTGTTCTGGTCAAGCTTAGCCTGTGTCATGTCAGTGTGTCATGTCAGTTTTCCACAGCATTGAATTTGAAGGACTATATGGAAATAAAATGTAATATTATTGTTTCATTAAGGAATGAACACTGTCAGAGTTTGAGCTGATGCATTGGCGCTTATAGGTGCCAACGCTGTCAGTGTATGTCATGTTGGCAGGGATGTAGTGGAGGTTAAAAACCCAGTTTCCCCAGCTTTTTATATGCAGAATATAGTTTACCTGCCCTTTTTAGGATGACATAAAGCTTTTGAGGTAAATTCATTGTATGCACCATACAAAGGGATCTGAGTTATGAAGATAGGGTCTTTTTAAGGAAAAAAGCTCAATGTAATACTTTTCTGTAAGTATAACAACATTGTTGTTTCTACTGGTGGTTGTTTGCCTTATGATGATCACCGACTGGAGGTCATAGTTTATATTTGAAGGATGTTTGTTAAGAAATCCTCTTCACATCCCACTCGCAAAACCCTGACCGTCCCACTGCTCCTCCTCTCCTTGCAGGAATTCATCGACATCACATTATCCAAAACGCAAAGGAAGACTCCCACGGTGATACACAGGCATTACCAGATCCACCGTATCCGACACTTTTACATGAGAAAGGTCAAGTTCACCCAGCAGAACTACCATGACCGGCTCTCCCAGATCCTCACCGACTTCCCCAAGCTGGACGTAAGTTTTGAGCCTCAAAACTTCGGTTATGTGGCTGCTGTCAGTGGAAAAACACTGTAAACTGCAAATTATTTGTGGGGGGAGTTAACCTGAACTCTAATTTTACAAGGTCATTTATCTGTGGAGTGAGCTTCGTGACACTCAAGCCCCTGAACCAGTTTGAAAACCCTTTGTGTAATGTACAAAAAAGTGTGGTCGTCAATGAGGAAAATAAGCATTGATTTCTACACTCTTGAAAGATGTTTTTTTTTTGGTCCGACAACAGCAACATCTAATGTTTTACATGATCTTTTACGTGCTGTATGATCAGTTTGTCGAAAACTGAGTAATGTCTTGTTTTCCTCAGGATATCCATCCATTCTATGCCGATTTGATGAACGTGCTGTACGACAAAGACCATTATAAACTGGCTTTGGGACAGATAAACATCGCCAAGAATTTGATCGATAAGTAAGTTTGATTGAAATGTTTCTTCATGTCTGTTCTTTGTATGTTCAGCCATGGTGGCTAACACTCATGCCAAGTTCTTCTTCTGTTTATTCCAAAACACAATGGAAACGTAAAACGCATCACTTCCTGTGCACCAGAGGATTTTTCCCATGAAAGAGCTACCAGACTCCGGGTGTTTAGAACAGGAACTGGAAAAGCTTTCATGAACTGGATATAGGACAGGGAAGTCACGCCGTTATTGGACTGTCATGTTTTTTTTCTCCCCTCAGTGTTGCCAAAGACTACGTCCGCCTGATGAAATATGGAGATTCTCTGTACCGGTGTAAACAGCTGAAGAGGGCCGCTCTGGGTCGCATGTGCACCATCCTGAAACGACAGAAGCAGAGTTTGGAGTATCTGGAGCAAGGTAACATACTAACACTGTATTATATTTGTTTTCATTTGACAGCTGCATGGCTTTCAGTTTTGTTTGTTGACACAAGGGTTTAGATTGATATATTGGCCCTTTTATTAAAGATTGGATCTGGTCCGGTCGGTGTCGTCCACCTCTTATGATGCAGTTTGATCGAATACATATTTATTGTATAATTGATCAATACTACACTGTCTGTGGGAAGCCCTTAACCTGAATTGATTCTAATGCAACATTTTTATCAGATTCAACATGGGCATGAATGAATATTAGTTATTAGTATTTATTTTATTAGCATCATCATCCTGGTTTTCAGTGGAGAGTTTGTGTCCCATGGTCTAAATGCAGTTTTAGAGGCTTTTTCATGCAAAATTCCTGGTAACTGAATATTTGTAAAAATAACCACGTTGACACCTTGTTTTCTGCATCAGAATGGTCTACTTGATTTTATTTCCCATACTTATAATTTATTCATCTTGTTCATGCTGTACTCTTTTCTTCCTCTTCAAGTTTCGCTTTTATTTTGTCTCTGTTGTCCAGTTCAGTTTCTTTTGCATGTTTTCTTTGAGCTGAGAGCTTTTCTTAATCCTACATCTGCATCTAAAAATTTTCCTTTTTATTTCTGTCGGTATATGTGAAATAACGTAACTACCAGTTGTCTCTCTTTTACAGTGCGTCAGCATCTGTCCCGTTTGCCGACCATTGACCCCAACACCAGGACCCTGCTGCTGTGTGGTTACCCCAACGTCGGCAAGTCCAGTTTCATCAACAAGGTAAACGGCTCTCTTGTTGGAACAGGTGTGTTTGAGTTACATGCAGCGTAGTTGGAGATCTGTTGGAGACCTTTTTAAAGACTGTTAACATGGTGTGAACTGGTTTATCCTCAGGTCACCAGAGCAGACGTTGATGTTCAGCCCTATGCTTTCACCACTAAGTCCCTGTTTGTGGGCCACATGGACTACAAGTACCTCCGCTGGCAGGTAAGACACTTCTTCTTCCACTGTTATACATCGCCCATGGTTTACTATATAATCAACTAACTCGAGCCACATGAATACATAGTTATAAGTAGTGGCCTCAAAATATTGTTTGTGTGTGTGTGCGTGCGCGCAGGTGGTGGACACCCCTGGTATCCTGGACCACCCGCTGGAGGAGAGGAACACCATCGAGATGCAGGCCATCACGGCTCTGGCCCACCTTCGCTCGGCGGTTCTCTACATCATGGATGTATCGGAGCAGTGCGGTCACACCCTGCAGCAGCAGCTAGAGCTCTTCAACAGCATCCGACCCCTCTTCGCCAACAAGGTCAGAGGTCAACATGTGATGTTAAAGCAGCTTCGCACTTTGGCGGCCCCAAGTGGCAGCGGGAGATAACCGTTTGAATCTTGGAAAGTTTGCCGGGCTTCATTTCCCAGAAATAATGTAACGTGACGTCAGTAGACTGCGCACTCCTTGGACCTAAATTTATTCTACGTAGTGTCTGGTGGTGAAGAGATTCAACCGCTGTTGGTGAGTCCAGTTCTCTGGATGGAGAAAGCTGGGCCTGGGTGGGCCTGAAAATTAGTATGCATACTCAGCAAAACTCTCCCTGGATAAATAAAGGATTAAACAAGTTTGTTTGAAAGTAAAGTGCTTTAGAGTGAGAATAGCTGAAGTAATGCTGGTGTCTCGCTCCCTGCAGCCTCTGATCGTCGTGGCCAACAAGTGTGACGTGAAGAAGATCAGCGAGCTCCCTGAGGAGAACCAGGTCAGTCTAGGCTCGGTCTGCCGAAAACCTCTTAAGGCAAGGTTCACATGGTGATGAAAATCCTGGAAAAGTTATGGAATAAAAAAAAAAAAATTCCAGGCCTGGAGAAGTTTTGGAAGTTTGTAAAATAGAAATTTTTGAAAAGCCGTGACATTTTTAATGATCATACTAAGTTTATCCTGTTTGTAAAAAATTTAATTACCGGAGTAATTTGGCAAAATTGGACAAATGAGCGGTTACTGTGAGACTCAAATGAAACATTTTCAATGTCGTAGCATTTGTCACAGTTGCTTTATACATTTCACTGCAGTAGTACAGTCATGAACATTTTATATAAAGTTGTGGGAAAGTTTTGTAATTTAATTGTAAAATAAGTGTGGGAACCCTGTTAAAGGTTCATTCAGTTTTTTTTCACATGATAGTAAGGTGTTTGTTTGGTGTAGCCCAAGAATCAGGTGAAACTGGAAGGCTTGGTTCTGTTCACTGGTACAAACAAGAGCTAAACGTAGCCACCTAATGCTAAATGAATAGGAATTGTCTGAATATCAGGTGGAAAAAATAAACGGGAATGAACTAGACTTTTAATATCTCATTTCTAACATTATTTTGCAGAGCTAGCCCCAAACACGTTGACCCACTCTTTACCTAAATCTTAAGCTTCAGAAATTGGCATCATCTTAAGATCTTGCACTGTGTTTATCAGCTCTCTCATGATGGTTACAAGCTCTTGACTGTAACTGTTTTCTGTTCTGTTGTCAGAAAATCTTTGCAGACATCTCTGCTGAAGGAATCTCTGTCATTGAGACCAGCACCTTGACCGAGGAGGGAGTCATGCAAGTGAAAGTAGAGGTGAGATGCAGGAACCTCGGGCCAACTCCATACCCAACGTGTTGACTTTAGATAGTTGTAATTTTTTATTTCAGTTTAGTTTTAGTTTTTCAGTGTGGGTTTGTTTGTTTTTATTTGTTTTTATTTATTTATTTATTTATTACAAATGATTAGTTTAGTTTTATTTAGTTTCAGTTGTAGTTTTAGTGTTTCTGGTAGGGGTGGTATTTCAAAAATTGTCCAATAAGCTACAATAAACCTTTCCCATGACAGGTCATGTGTGCTTCGTGGTTTGATTATATATGAAGTGATGGGCATGAAATGGGGTGGAAAAAAATGAGTTCACTCACTAACGGGCTGGTTTGTCATCTGTGAATATGTTTAGTTATGATACGGTTGTATTCAATATCTTTTCCTTGCATCCTCATCTGATTCTTGGTTCTCTGTGTCCCAGGCCTGCGACCGGCTCCTCGCCCATCGCGTCGACACCAAGATGAAGAGCAAGAAGGTCCACGACGTTCTCAACAGGCTCCACCTGGCCATGCCCGCCAAGAGAGACCAGAAGGTAAAACATACCGACCATTGGATGCCATGCACTTCCTCAGTGAGACATTAGTATGTGTTGGACAGAGGCAGAAATCCAAGTAGAGCTGTTGAGGGAAGGGAGAGTGTTATTCATTCACTTAGAGTATAGAGGATCAAGTATGTAAAAGTGTTATCACTTTGTCAACCAGGGACTTAAAGTCCCAGCTATCCTCGAGAAACTACCATCATTTGTTTAAATTTTGTGCCAGTGACTTTGTTAGTGTAGTTGGATGTCTCGTTTTGGAACCAAGCTTCTCCTTTGGTTGCATTTGGTTAAGAGGTGGATTTCCTGTGGTGCTTAATTTGTCTTGTTTTTTGTTTCATCACCACTAGGAGAGGCCACCGTTCATCCCAGAGGGGGCCATGACGCGCAAGAAAGCCATGGAGGTGGACGCACCCAAACGCAAACTGGTACGTCTGGTGTCACTTCAGGAGTCGAGCCAAAGGGAAAACATGAATGTGATTGGAAGTTCACTGTTAAAAATGAGACATGACACATTTAACAGCTCACGTAAGAAAATAAGTTTCTTCTACATCTTACAGGAGAGAGATCTGGAGATGGAGCTTGGAGATGACTATGTGCTGGACCTTCAGAGTAAGCGAGTGTATTCATTCCCTCATCCAAACTGCCTCTGTGTGTCTGTAGAAGGGAAATACTGATGTGTTGCAGTGCTGACGCCCGGTCATTGTTTTTTTTTTCCAGAATACTGGGATCTGATGAACGAAGACGAGAAGCATGACAGGATCCCTGAGATCTGGGAGGGCCACAATATTGTCGATTACATCGATCCTGAAATCATGAAGGTGAGTCTTGAAAGTTGAATTGTTCCATTCAAAGTCGGAAATCGTAAATTCCCAGCCGGTAGGTCGTAATTACAACCTCTGTGCCTTCCAGTGGTCCCGCTCAGAAAAATGAGGGAGGAAACATGGAATCTAAAATACTGTTCCCCATGCCTTACCTCCGTCATATCAGCAGTGGGCAACATTGACTGGCTGATATACAATGTATTAGTCTATATACTATGTATTGCTCTAGCCCAAGCTTTTTGAAAGATTTAAACCTATGTATATTTTGACGGTTATAAACGTTTAAAATAATGCTGTGTAGCATTAACAGTGTATGTCGCCATGTGTATTCATGTCCTTTGTTCTTTTTTGGCTAAAAGGGCTTTATAAATACATTGGACTTGACTTAACTCAGGTTTTTCTTTTACATTAGCATTTTAGCATTTATATTTAGCATTTATCCAGAGTGACTTACAATGAATGCAACAGTAGAATAAGCAAAAAATTACAAGCCCTTTTGTGTGACTATAGAACGACAATGTAATGGCGAAGTGCTTGATAAAGAAACGGAATAAGAGCGAAGGAGAGAGAAGGGATTTTTTTCCCTTCTTCAAGGCAATCTTCCAAAGGTGTTAAGGTCTTTATCCCCCTACACAGAAACTGGAGGAGCTGGAGAAGGAGGAGGAGCTGAAGGAGCGGGCCGGGGAGTACGAGTCGGACGAGGAGAGCGAGGACGAGGAGATGCAGGAGATCCGCATGCTGGCCAAACAGATCCGCGAGAAGAAGCAGCTCAAGATCGTCGCCTCCAAGGACAAAGATGTCCACGGGCCTCGGATGCCCAGGACCGCCACCAGGGTGAGAAGGGGTGGGGTGGGACTTTCAAGTTCATCAGTACACATCAGAATTATTTAATTTGTCAAATATAATAAATGTACTGGTGACATTGGTGCAAGGACGCAGGGTCTGTTCACACTGCAGCTGAAAGTCCCAGTCCTGATTTATTCCCTCACGTGTGACACGGATCTGAAGTTTTCTAATGGAGTCGCATTTGTATTTATTTATATATTACGATCTGGATCACATGGTATGTGCTACAAAATCAGATCCCGAGGCATGCGACCTACATGTAACTAGAACGCTCAAATTGGAAATTGTCATTGTTGCCATGACAACAAGTAAATGCACTCTTATTTATCTACATCTATATATAATTTATAAATCCTACATTTAGGAGCACAAGGAAGAAATTTGAGCATGTGTGGAAAGTGACTTAAAATACGACTCTTAACTTGCACGTGTGCCCACGTTCCTTTTACAAGTTTGTAGGTAGCATGAATGTTCTTAGGAGTCTGTGCTGTTAAAACAGAAGCACAGTGCCCAGGCATAGGAGCCCTGAACTTGGAGCAGTTATGTGCATAGTGACACCCAAAGTTTGGTTAATTCACTTCATGCCCTACCAAACTGATTTCTCAACATCACTAGAAAGATTAACAATGCAAACTTCGACACAATCTTGTGAGCTGGTTAATTTCAGAAGTGAGCTGACATTTAGCTTGCCTACTTTTTAGGTGTCATTTGGTGGAGGCTTTAATCCAAAGTACCTTACAATACCGTCAGCGCATACATTTCTAGCATGGGTGTCACCAATGGGAATCGAAGCCCTAACCTTGGCAGTGTTGGTGCTTTTCTCTACCCACTCAGCTTTATAAAATTACTTTTTTTTCATTTTCAACATCGGCTCATGTACTGTATCTCTGTGAAATGCACGTCTGTAACCAACATGAATGAATCTAAGTACTCTTGGCTGATTGTGTGTGTGTGTGGTGTGTGTGTTTAATGTTTACAGGTTGAAAGAAAGACTCTTGAGAAGGAGATGAGTGACCTGGGTCTGGATATGACTGACAAGGACGGCGTAAGTTTCTCCTCCATATCAGCCTGTGTTTCATTTTTTCATAATGGGAATAAAAACACCAGTTTTAACGCTACAATGTTCAACTTACATGTACAGCAGCAGTTTTAAAATGAATGATTTCACCAGGATTTCTTGACTTGACAAAGGTCATGAGCAATGAATGAGTCCTCTATGATGTAGAGGCCCTTTAAATAATTGTTTTTCTCCATTCATAAACCCATATTCATACGTTTTTGTCTTCGTGTACTTTCAGAGCCACTATGCACGACGGTCTCGCAGTGTTGCTAAGAAGCGTAAGCGCGAGGTTTCGGCGCCCCCCGCCGCTAAAACCCGCAGCCAGAGCGCCTCCCGTCCACCTCGGGACCAGTCTGGTGTTCGTGACGCTACGGTACGTGACGGTGTCTTTCCTCTCTTCTACTACGGTGCATTTGAATTACTGGCTTAATCCTTAATTTTCAAGGGAAGGCAGTATGGGCTCTGTTGGGGTTTCAAGGAGTTTCATCTGTTCTGTTAGATCGTCTATCCTGATATCAGAATCACTTCACTTGCGAAGAACAACAAATGTAAAAGAATTTGTCTTGGTTACATTGGTACAGAGATAAATCAAGAACTTAGTTTCATAGTACATACTGATGGAATATGATACAGCGTCAACAAGACCCCTCATACAGTGTAAAGGGACAGTGCAAACCTTACTATAGAGGCTTTGCAGTTAAGTCAACAATCTCCCATCAACCACATCTGGTGACATCATGCAGGTCCATCGGAGAACTGCCTGTGTGCAAATAATGTCGAAATATATAACGGAGAAAAAGAGAGATATCTGAAAAACATTGTGGTGTGAATGCAGGTCAGTTCAGTAACATAAGTAGTTATGTTATCAGGTAAATTTGTTTCCAGATGTAGGTTACTGTGACTCAGTAAACTGTCTTGTCTTTAGCCAGTCTCTACTCCAAAACACTCTGAGTTGTAGCTTGAGAAGAGTCAGCTCAGTTCACCTGGGCAAACTGCCCGAAGGCCTGTTGTTCCCTCAGTAAGGCCTGTCAGGCAGCGGCCTCCTGCGAGGCTGCCAGTCGCTGGCATGCCTCTTTGTGCAATGAGCCAACTGCAAGTGATGAGCACATTGCACCACATAGCAACCCTGAGCCAATGAAAAACCTGCAATCTATACACTTTGCTTATGAAATCTAAAAACCTTCAAAAACGTATCCAAACTGGTAACTTTTAATTATTCTAGATAGCCACAAACCTTGCCTTTTTAGTGAATGTGTGGTGTTAGAAACCTCATATGACTCATAAGCTAGCTAACCTAGGAGCTAAAGTTTTTGAGAAGTGACATGATTTCTTAAAAATAGTCATTGTTGTATTACTGACTATAGTGATTATACATGGGAACACACACTTCTGTGGTATTCTGCAACTGCTAAAATATTTACCATTGCGGGAGACTTCTAAAAAGAAGCCTTGGCCTGCCAGACTGCATTTCACAATTGCTTCCTCAAAGACAGCAGGCAGAAAGTGATACTAGCTAACAGGATGCCAAACAATATAAGCAGTGTCTTAGGCAGCGCAGTGACACTTTACGCCTCCCAGGAAGACAAGCAAGAGACGGGTGCACAAAATGAATTGTTGCATAATTAATCCTCGGTTCAGAAATTTGAGTTGAGGCTGAGAACTCACGGGCAGTATCTTCTTTTTTTCCTCCTCAGATGGCAAAGAAGGCAAAGAAGATGATGAAGCACTCCCAGAGAGACATGAACCGCCAGGGCAAGAAGGGAGAGGCGGACAGGCACGTCTTCGACCTCAAACCCAAACACCTCCTGGCCGGGAAGAGGAAGTCCGGCACCCACGATTACAGATAAAAACCGCCTCATCTGTTGTTACGACCTGGACACTTGTTTCGGAGCGGGAGGCTTCAGAGTGATTTTAAGCCCATTCAGATCCAGCTTTTGTCTTCTCATTCTGTACCCTTTTCCACAGCAGTAAAACAGAACATGAAATATCTGTCCTTTAGCTGGGAAAATTTGGTTACTTTAGTATTTATGTGACATGGGAGTGTCGTCCTCGGCACCAAACAACACCGTAACGCTTATGTGGAAAAGCATCGACCCGTTTAAATGAAAGAGAATAATGGTTAAAGTCTTATTTTTGTGGAGATCTCAAAAAACTGAACTCAGTAGAAGTTATTTGGAAAGGCATAGAACCAGTTACATTAAGGAGTGATTGTAATGGTTTGTCATTTTTTGTCAGTTACCCCAATGGCTGTTATCAAACTTGAAGCTTGATTAACCTCGGAGACGTCAACAATTATTCAGTTGTACAACTGAGTTGAATTCAATGTGACACGTTTTCTATTAGTGATACCTGCTAATAGAACATTCATTGCCTTACAGTCCATATGTGAATCAGGTAATGCTTGGTGTAGTTGTACGATAAAGTGATCACGATGCTTCCTTTACAGCTATTTTCTCCTGAAATTTCCAACCAGGGAGCCAAATAAATATAACTGAACTAAAATGCCCTTTGTCAGGTTGTTTCTCACAGCATTTCAATCTACTGTGCACATTTTAGACATTTCACTGATGCTTCCAGACTTGCAAAGGGCCCACCACTCATACTAACCCCCTCATCTTCACACAAACCACCGAAAATGTAAGACTTGCCATACATTTTCCTCAAATAATAATGTCCTCGTGTATTAAAATGCAAAAATCCCACATAGAAGTGCTTTTATTTTCATCCTGCTGTACTCTTTTCTCATGGGACATATTTACCATACTATAGAAGTTTAAAGTATGTTATGTTCATTATAATGTCCTTGTGTTTCAGTGATACAAAGCTCGTCTCTTGTATTGAGGGAGCGCCACACCAAATTGTATTCGAAATCTGGCAATTTATTGTTGCCTCGCTTATCAGCATACCTGATGGAACATAACTTCAGGCCATTTGGGAAGACACTGTTCAACTCGACATGCATACAGTTAATCAAGCATCACCTATTTCAATTAAATGTCATTTTTTTAGTTGGTCTGCCTGTTATTTCCACAAATTACATATACGAAAATACACCGGGATGCAGTGTTTACACATTTTTAAAATTTAGATTTTATTTAAACTGCTGCTTGGTGGATCATTAATATGCCGAATTTACCAGAAGACCCTAAAGATTAGTAAAAACGTCTTAAGTCAGTTGTTATCGTTAAACTGACAGATTTTGAATCCAGTTTGGTGTGAAGTCCTATCGGGGCTAGCAGTGTGTACAGATTACAATTCAGTTTAGCGATGAGCTTTTATTTTGAAAACGTCGGGGCGGAAGTGGTCTCATTCCTCTCATGCAGCAGGAGGCTCGTCAACTGTCAACACGGATCTGGGGCAAAAACCAGCAACGATTTCCCCGCACATTGAAGAAAATGGTCGAAAGGGCAACATTTCCCCCAACATCCTGGAATAAAACCCTGTGTTTTTAGACTTCCTGGTAAATTGGATTACATGTTTTGGGGCAGGCTGTGTTGCCGCTAGCTTATTAGCTTGGTAGTAGCTAACAGATAGCTAGGGTTTAGCTCATGTCAGGCAACGCTAAACAAGGTAGCTCTCTAGTTTCTTCATAGAGAGACAGACATAGACGGATGACAGTAGGAGTCATGTCTCTGTTGGGTACCAGCGAGGTAGTGATATGAAGACACCTGGTTTATCTGCATGTTAGACCTTCCCATGTCTGCTCAAGGGCAAATAAATATGCATCACACTGGCTTCATATGCCAGCTGCAGCCAGTCTCTGAGCCAGGCTTGAATTGTATGATTATTGTGATATGAGCATGCATAACAATGACTTGCTCAATGTGTATCATGAGAGAAATCTCAATGATTTCTTAAAAGAACAGTTATCATGATGTGTAAATGTGTAGTAATGCATCACAACATAGCCAACAACTTACACAGGGCGTTTTGATTCTTCAAATAAGCGTATTTTACCTGCAATTTAAACATTTTATCATGAAAAATATGAAACATTTCTACTTTCTCCGAGCCTGTTAGCAACAAGACACTGGTGTTGTAAAGGACCTACTGTTTTAATCATTGGGAATGAAATGTTCCTTCATCATTCCAAATTTCCCAGTTTCCCAGCACCTTGAAGGTAGTTGTTGAGCGAGGGAACGAGGAACCAGGATTCAGAGCATCTCTATCCATTTTCCAGTTTCAGACATCAGGTACGAGGGTCTTGAAGGAGGGATGCCGGTGGAAAGTGGGAGCAGCGCTGCCGCCCGCCAGGCCAAGCAGAAGAGGAAGTCCCACAGCCTCTCCATCCGCAGGACCAACAGCACCGAGCAGGAGCGCTCCGCCCTGCAGAGAGAGATGCTGGAGGGACAGGTGACGACTGATTTATTTCTACATTTATGCTAAAGGTAAAACAAAACACTAGGAAAAAAGAGTGATGAAAAAAGGTGTAAGGCTTCTAGATCTGAATCAGTATTAGAATCAGGATCACAAACTGCACTGTTAGCCTTTTTGTCACCATTAGCCCACCTTCCTGCTGTTGCTGTCAGCACCTGTAAGCACTCTAGTCGTAAGCCTAAGCCAATTAGTTTTCAATGCATCCATGTGGAGCGCACATAATGGTTTGTATTGTTGCTGGCTAAGCATGCCACACACTATTATTGCATGATTGCCTTAAGGTTAATTTTCCACTCTGGTTAACACATTAAGAATAGATCTGTCCATTTACACATCACTCAGTTGGATCAGTTATATCAAATAGTAATATCAAATAGTGCTTGTTTGTTGTTTAAGGAAAGCGAGTCAAACTTAAGACAGTGTAGTGTGACAAAGCCCAGAGCCTTTTAACAGTTTTTATAAACAGCAGTTGATTTGAAACAGCGAAACATGCCAAAACAGGCCGAAGTAGAACTTTCCCAGTAGTCCAGGGTCCTCTTCTCAACCTATCTTCATCATACTATAAGGCAAGAGTTTGCTTCATGAATCTGACAGAAGGAAGCCTTGATGTATTGCTCTAAATGGAGTCTTGTAGTCTCTGAACATTATTAGCTCTTAATCCAGGCCAAAATTGTGACGCTGCGAGAGAACAAGGAGCTTAAACCACAGCTCTCGTTCCCTGCACTCTGGGCCGGTTGATTAATGAGGTGCCGTTTTCTTAATAACAAAGGCAAACAGCTTATTGAGAAAAGGGACCAACTAGCTTGTCTGCTGCCTTTTTCACTGTGTGTCTGGCAGGTAAGACCTACGTAGCATATGATTCTAACAGAGCAAAGTAGGGCTGCACGATTATGGCTCAGTTATTTTGCTAGATCACTTATCATCATCATGATTATTTGTCTTGATGATTTGAGGAACAAAACAGTTTTATCGCACTTCAACTTCTTGACAACTGTCAAATACAGCAGGCTTTCTAAATTAAATTGAATGTTTCAGTATTTTAGATTTACTAATTGTGGAAACCAAAACTGTGATATATGATTATACACGAATAATTGTGCAGTCCAAGTGCAAAGTAGCCTATGTCTTACCCCGTAGAGCTGTTCTGGATGTGGCCAGTTGCGAGGAGCCATTTCGAACTGAACATGGTGCGATGGGTTTAATCCCTTCCTCATGACTCTTTGTTTTTTCACTCTGGTCCCTTTGGTGCTAGTCCTCTGATAATCTGGAATCCTTCTTGAGAATGGAGGTAAGTTTCAGGTGTCTAGCGTTCAGTGTGTCAGACGGTAGTGTAATTCCACAAATAGTTTTATTTTTTAGATTGTTTAGATCTAGCTTTAGTAATGTACTGGTGTAGTTTAGGTCTGATTAGAGCTGAGAGTGGGTATGGGGGTGTGTAGTGTTTGTAGGAGGTGTCGTGGATCTAATTGAACCGAGCATCTATGAATGATAACTCCAGTGACTTTCCTGCTCTCAACCCTCCCCTTCCCCTTTCCTCTAACATGCAGGCCAGATTTCTCCTTGGCACTCACCTTGGTTACATCAGTGTATGTAAAAGTCTACAAAGTGATTTCTCTGTGTTCAGTAGAATTTGGCTTGTTTAGGTTCACACTGCCCAATTATAAGTGAGCCAGGGCTTGTAAACAAAAGTCACATGATGACTCTCAAATAGCTCGTTTATTGGACAGAGTTTTGGTGACCTGTCACCCTATGAGATTGGAGATTTTAGCAGGGGGGAGTCAAAACAAATCTGATT
>OMLI01087897.1:0-17502 GCA_900302605.1 Rondeletia loricata
CATGCACATGCACACACACACACACACACACTGACTGTCGCTGTCTTTCACACTCTTTCTCTACAAAATGCATGGCTGTGAGAGCAGCAGGGGACGTAGCCTATATACCCACTGCTTGCTAAAATAAACAGACGCAGATCTCTTTCTCACACACACACACACACACACACACACACACACACACACACACACACACACACACACACTGCAGTCACACACACACACACACACACACACACACACACACACACACACACACACACACACACACACACAACACACACACACACACACACACACACCGCAGACACACAAACACACACACACACATACCCACACACCCACACACTCACACACAAACACACAAGGATTCGCATCCACACACACAAACACATACGAATTTGGATTCACACACACACACACACACCACACACAAATGCAAACGCACAAAGGCCCAGTGTCATTTTTCTTCTATTGTTGTGGTATTTCCCACGTGGCAGGACTCCTGCCATGATTGGCTGCTCCTTCGTGGCCAACCGCGACTACTTCGGAGAGCTCGGCCTGCTCGACTCGGGCATGGACGTCTATGGAGGGGAGAACATCGAACTGGGCATCAGGGTTTGTGTGCCACCCGATTTCCTCTTGCTCCCTCCCCCTCCTACCCCTGTTGGTTTAAGTGGAGCAGTGGCCACCGTAGCGTGGCACCACTGATAAACGAGGCCCCTAAGAGTCCTAGAGGACCAGCACACAGGAGGCCAATGGAGATAAATAGGTCACATAGAGAGGGAGGTCGGGTACTTTGGCGTTACACATTTTGGGAGCTTGGAGAGTCTGTTGTCATTCTGTGCTATTTTGTTATAAATGCATGATTATTTTGCTGTTTATGCACAACGGCATTTTGGAATTAAGCATTTTTTCTTTGGAATAATTCTCTCTTAGTGTACAATCAAATGTTTAGTTTCAGTTTCTTTTTAAGCACTTTATAAAAAATTTCACTTAAGAAATCAACTGTTATTATTATAGGTAAAATAAAATGTATTTAGTGCAAACCATTTTAAATTTTTTATTATTTGCATTTATTTGCCTGTTAATGTAAAATGTCCTCTAATACCATGCACCTCCAGGTCTGGCTGTGTGGAGGCAGTATGGAGGTGCTGCCGTGCTCCAGGGTGGCTCACATCGCGCGGATGAAGAAACCCTACCACAGTAACATAGCTTTCCACACGCGCCGCAACGCCCTGCGCGTGGCTGAAGTGTGGATGGACGAGTACAAGTCCAACGTCTACCTGGCCTGGAACATCCCTATGGAGGTGAGGCAGCGCTGCTGGACAACACAGTACTCGGTTGTGTCCTTTAAAGCTGCTACATGTAGCATTTTTAAACATCAATATATTGTCAAATTAATTGTCATACCTTGGTATAATTACCGTAAACAAATGAGACCATGGTCGAAACGATTGGTCACACCAGTTGTATTGTCAGTGCTAGCGTTTTAAGACCACATTTCCCATAAACCCTGTTGCTTCCTGTCGCAAAGGAGATGTTGCTACTTGTTGTCCCTCAACTTCCCTTTCAGTTTACTGAAGAGGATAAACATGTTGAGGCGATTTCTCCATCGGCCTTTAACTCCTTCCACTGTTTGCTGTTGCCAGAAGCTCTGAAAGCTTTAGCTCTGTTTGCTCTGGAAGAACAGCGCCCTCTTCCTGTTTTGTGCCGTAAAGCAATGCAGCAGATTTCTTGCAAAATCCGACCCGGTAGCACACAAATGCAGAGTAGAGGCCGGTAGAGGCTGACAGTCTTCTTGGCAATGGTCTTTTTTGTTTATGGTAATTATACTAATGTCTCAAAATGTATGTGGTAATGATGTATTGATGTTAAAATGTGACACCTTTAGCACATATAGCACCTTTAAAATCAAACTGAAAGTAAAGCACAAATGGCATAATTATTCACAGTTAAAAAATTTTCCTTATTCAAGTTAGCTTTAAATTGCTACAGAAAACTTGTGTAACTATCTTTCATGTTAAACTGCTGATGACGAATGTTTGCCTGCTGTCTATATTGTAAGACGACAATAAGAACTATGCGAGTACTTGTACTCCCTTGTACATAATCTAATAATCAAAGCACAGTTTTCAGTAAGTGCTAACACATGATTGTGTGCTTACAATACTTTGGGAAAAACAATACTGTGGCAATGCTGAGGTGGCCATCTTGGATGTCATAGAATATATATATTCTAGATGATGCAACCCAGATGAAGGATATTACAGCCGAAACGTGTTGGTTTTTAACATTAAAGCTTTGCACTTTATTGATGACATCTTTGTCGCTAAGCGCTCATCGCTGTGGTGTTTCTGCACTGCACTTCCCAGAGATCACCTGTCAATCAAACAGTGTGGGCGGAGCTTGGATTGTCTGTTGATGCAGTTTGAGTTTCTGTAGGTGTCGCTCTTTTCTTTGTCTGTTCAGTCATGGTGGCTATCACTGCTCATGCTAACTACCCAGTTCTTCTTCTGTTTATTACAAACAAACCGCTGTTGCTGCTGCCAGAAACGTAAAATACATAATTTCCTGTGCGCCAGAGGATTATTCCCGGGAAAGAGCTACCAGACACTATTGTGTTATATCAATCGGTGACAGAGAGTAGCAAAACTGACATTTATTTATGTGAAAACGGATTATTACTTTAACTATAGGTTACTACTCAGGTGGAATAAGGAAAGTGTAAAGTGTTACCTGTATCAGTAATGATTCTTCTCGTGCTCTTGCAGAACCATGGTATCGATTACGGCGATATCTCTCAGCGGGCGGCGCTGAGGAAGAGCCTGCAGTGTAAGAGCTTTGAGTGGTACCTCGACAATGTCTACCCAGAGATGAAGAGGTACAACAACACGCTCTTCTATGGCGAGGTGAGTCAGCAGTCAAACTGATATGAAGGAGTAGGAGATCGAGGTGGGAAAGAGATGCTTGTAGGTTTAGGTTTAGTTTATTTGCACAAATTGATAAAAACCACTGAAAACAGAGAGAGAAAAGAAGAAATACAGTCTGTGTGGATGAGACAGAAAACATCTCAACCCCAAAACAAAAAGCCAGAAAAAAACGGTGTTAGAAATGACATGAAAACTTGGAGAAGGAGAAGGATGAAGATATGTGCTGTGTTATGTTTTAAAACCTTTAAACCTTTAAACCTTAAAACTATGGAACGGCACTGAAGTGATTGTGTCTCGGTAAAATTTGCATAGTATATTTCAAATTCGTATTTTTTGGTTCTGCTGTCGTGTGAAGTGTGATTGACGAAGCCCTTTTTGATTTTAGATTCGTAACTCTAATGTGAGCCACCTGTGCATGGATCAGGGTGTGAAGGAGAACCACACAGCCACCCTGCACCCCTGCCATGGATGGGGTCCTCAGGTACAGCATGGCCATCGTATTCCCAACACAATGGGCACAGACCGCATCTTTTAGTATTCTGTTTGATTGCTTCTCCCCCTAAAACACACACTCACACGCCTCATTAGTGTGTTTCAGCAGTGGAAACACAGGCTTGGCTGAAACCCTTCTAAGAGAGAGTTCTGCCATAAGGATAAAAATGTTTCTGTGTTGCACTTTTTGTGCTGAAAACCCTGAGTCAGCTGCCTGGTGTCAGTTCCTGAGCCCCCGGGTCCATCAGGCTCCTCTTCTGTAGTTAGTGGTGCTAAACAGATGCTTGAGGGGAGCGCTGGTCAGGGCTCCTGTGGCTAAGAGACTATTGCTAAAATAAGGCGAATCTACAGCCTCTCAGTTAGGGGGGATGGGATGCTCTTCTCTGTTGCGGCCCCACATTGTGACTTAGGCTGATAAGACAGGTTTTAGATTTACATTAAAATCTTAATGCAGCTTTAACTAGCACTTGGTGCTAAAACGTGTTCAGCCTCTCAGTGCTGTTAGGAACAGCATTCAAAACAAGGGGGAAAGAAGCCAGCACAATGAAGAGAGCTCTCTGGTGGACATGCAACCGTAATGACTCTGCAAACATCATGTGGCTTTTTCTCAAGTTGCCTGAAGCCTATTCAACCAGCAACGTGTAAAATTGTTTAAATGAGAACTGATCACATAATAAATAATTGAGAGTGAGCAGAAAGGGAAACAAGATGTAATCCGTAGTGCACAATATTCACTCAGGTACCCGACTTCAGTGTTAACGCTATACTCTACCTGTTGAGTTATACAGGACTGCACAACATACACAGTCACCGAATGATTTAGGAACACATGTTTTTGACTGAACATTTCTAGTTTGCATACATAATGTGCTTACAAGGGTCCAACAACACAGTGCAAGTACAATTCTAATGAAAATACTGCAGGCCAGTATAGTAGGTCAGTAGGTCAGTAGCTTAAAATCACTGCAGGTTTAGTTCTATTTAGCATACAAAAAAGCCCACAAAGTCAGCTTTGGTTTGTAACAAAATGTCTCTTGAAAATGTGGGTACCTCATGAGAGAGTTTGATAAGAGCACAATAAGATGTATCGTGTTTGCCATTACCTTCACATTATTGTATGTATGTGTGTATGTGGTTTCCCCCCAGTTAGGACGCTATACCAAAGAGGGTCAGTTGTTCCTGGGCCCTCTAGGCAGCACGGGGGAGGACACTCGCTGTGTGGTGGACGATCAGGTCAGCGGCTTCCCTCAGCTCCTCAACTGTGACAAGGTGCCCAACGTTAAGCAGAAGACGTGGCGTTTCACTCAGGTGAGACGCAGAAGGCGTGCAGTGACACGAACCCGCTGTATGAGTGTTCCTTCCTTAGAAAAGCATGGGTTATGTTACTTCCATACCTTTTGCCTGCTGTATGTAAGCCTAGTGTGACTGTTGGAGGAAAGAGCGGTAGGTGAGAGTGGAAATGTAATTGGTGTTATGAAGTGTGCTGAGATTAGTCTTCATGCCACAACATTTGGAGAGGATTGGAAGAGGTTGTGTGACTACTTGTGTGGATTCGAACCCGTGACGTTTAGATAGCGAGGCTGGTCCAAGCAAATTTAGAAACGTTGAAAATTTCTGCCCGAATTTAGTTGAGACAATTTTTGCACTTAAAGGTGCTACATGTAGCATTTTTAAATATAAATATATCATTGTCAAATTAATTGTCATACCTTGGCAAAATTACTGTAAACAAATGAGACCGTGGTCGAGACGATTGGTCGCCTCTATCTCACGCCAGTGGTATTGTTGGTGCTAATGTTTCTCAAAGTTAAGACCACATTTCCCATAAACCCTCATGTCGCAAAGAGGATGATGCTACTTGTCCTCCCTCCCTGGTGTTGTTCACTTTACTGAAGAGGTTAAACACGTTGGAGGTGATTTTGTTTCACTCCTTCCTCCATCTGCCATCGTGAGAAACTCTGAAAGCTTCAGCTCTGTTTGCTGTGGAAGAACAGCGCCCTCTTCCTGTTTTGTCCCATAAAGTAATCCAGCAGATTTCCCACCTAATTGACCTGATGGCTCACAACGTAAAATGCAGAGTAGAGGCCGGTAGAGGCTGCCAGTCTTCTCGGCGATGGTCTTGTTTGTTTACAGTAATTATACTAATGTCTCAAAATTAATGTGGTAATGATTTATTGATGCTAAACTGCTACATGTAGCACCTTTAATTCATTATTAATTCAAGTGTGTGATGTGCTTCCACCTTTAAAGCAATATGCTTTTGGGCTACATTAAGATTGCTTCGCTTTTAATAACTGGAACACTTTAAAATACATTACCTCACAAGGTTAAACGAGGAACACATCTGTCCTTACCGGGCCTGCTTCCCCATCCCTCTCCTCGCACCATATGTCAGGGTCGTTGCAGTACATGGGCCATCTGTAAAACCCGTTAAAAAACCAGAACGATGTCTCTCCCTCCGCCCCTCAGAACGAATCGATCGTAAACCGAGCCACGGGACGCTGTCTGGAGGTGGTGCCGGCTAACGTTTACTTCGGCCACCTGCTGGTCCTGCAGGCCTGCTCCGGGCAGCGGTGGACCATCAAGAACACCATGAAGCAGTAGTCACCCCGCCGGTCCGCCGGGACCGACGTCAGCATAGGCCATTTTCACCGACAACTGCTGAGAGGTCCTGCGACTACTCAGCTTCGCCGAGGGACATCTGACGAGGGAGAGGCTGACGTCATCGTCTTCTTCAGAGAAGGGAGAGAAAAGAGAGAGAGGTGTGCTGGACAGAACATTGCAGTGTGGTGAGTGTTTTGACAGACCGGGCATAATAAATGACGGCAAGTGTCGCATGAGGAGTGTTTCTCTCTCCATCTGAATTTGACAACCTTCTGATATGCTGTCGCCATAATTCCTGTATGTGCCACCTCTCCACATGTGTTCTTAGGTGTACGGATGGAGATTTTGATCAGCCAAAACAGTGTCGTGTCAGGCGGTTTGGTAGAGTCTAAAACAGAGCGTGTATCTTTATGTGAAATTTATCTGCATCGTTTCATTCTGTGTCATGTTGTTATCACGTGTTTCTTAAGATGTGTGGAGGAATAAAAAAAATCCAGAATTGACATTTCAGTAATATGCACCGGTCAGAATACATCGCTTCAGTTGTTCTCAACATTTTCAGCTCAAGACGCTCAAAAAACTACGCAACGCCTTCTTGTGACTTCCTGTTTCATTATTTTCTCCTTCCAGGCTATTTTACTTGATACATTTTTGGAAGAAGCCTAGAGGCTACAAATATTTATTATGTATAATATATAAGAAAAAAGGCATTTATAACAAATATGAATAAATTATATATTGGTGGCATTTATTTCAGATACTGTAAATCAATCAAATCAATCAAACCCGACCCCAAAATCACCTCGTGACCCCCTGGTTGAGGGCTACTGGGCTACATTATGGTTTTATATGTTGTGAACTCTTTTTTTACTCAAAGCATTCTGTAGCACCAAATGCAGTACATAGTAGCATGATTGTTAGTATGCACATGGGGAAGAAGTTAGATTTTGATAACGTAGAGCTAGTTGATTCATTCTGTTAACCTGCTGAGTGCCATACTATTGCGGACGGCCAAACAAAATCAATGGGCTGCAGCTTGAAGCATTTTTCCAAACACTTGAGATGAAACTGCAGACTATGAACGGAACGGAAGATTCAAATAGGAACGGAAAAGCGCACAAATGTATCGGTGGTGTAAACGCTGAACCCCTCCGAGGCCAGTATTGTCAATGTATTGAGATGTATCTGATGTCATATATTCAATTAATTCAGTGTTATCAGTTGGATTTTCTCCCAAGATTGTCTTCCAATAAACAACTGGTTTCCTGGTTTTGCGTTGTTTGTGTTTTTTTTAGGACAGAATCATCTGTGTTTTTGAAATATTGATAAATGAAATCTTTCCTAAATGGATACATAACGTTTTGGAATGAAATCTTCACATTTAGCATTTGACCAGATTGACTGTATGATATATAAAAGTATGTCGTCACACTAAGCTGTTTCATATACTTCAATTTCTGAGTCGGTCTTAACACACTACGGGCAAATCTTCCACCCGTATGCAAACAAAGCTATAATTATTATTATTATTAACTTTTTTATTAACCAACACTCACATTAAGAACATTTGATTTTATTCAACTGACAGATGTGAAAGTCCCTCTCTTCTGGTTTTCTGGACTTCAGATAGCCTTGAGAGTCATTGCAAACTAATAGCTACCATGCTGAGCCACTTACGTTTTCACTGCTACACCCATTTGCATGGTTTTGGTATCATTTTAATTTCATGCTGTGAAACTACCGGCTGATTAGCCGTTCAAATCAACTCCAAAAAAGATTATTTCAAAAGAGATTTCACCCTCAGCTTCCAGCTGCATGGCATCTGGTGGACCTGCGAAGAGCAACTTGGCTTATGAACAGTTTAATCAAATATTCACCGTAAAAGTGTCACATGAAGGGAAAATATTACACAACATCCATGGCGAAAGGGTGGCCTAACATTAAAGAGACCCATAAATGGAAAGTTACAGATTCAGTCCCGCAGCAGCCATGCATCCTGTCAAAGTGTCCTTGAACCAGACACTGAACCTCTACTCGCTCACTCACACTAAGCTGCTAGTCTGGATAAGAGCGTCAGCTAAATGCCTAACATGTAAATGTAAATGAAACAGGAGGAGCCTGTTTCTAGCAGAGCGATGGAGAGGACGGTCTGGCTCTGGAGGGCAGAGACTGCATGCTAACACACTGCATGCTAATCAGACTCTTAAACAACGGGCCTGCCAGTCGCCCTCTGTCCTGCTCGGAGGGGAGAAATGTTATTACAGTCGGTCGGTTACAAAACCTGGTAACTGTTACGCATTACAGTGACAGCAAATAACTAAAACTTCTGTAGTCTGATTACATGACTTAAAAACACAGGAGACTACTGGTTGGAAGGTGGGACTATAGACACACAACACTTTTTAGACTTGCATTTAATGTTTTAAATAATGATAACGCAGTCAAATTAGTACAGCATGTCAATTTAAATAATCTGAATTAATTGCTCGTTTCACCTGATATTTTGTCAATTTTGGAGGCAAAGCAATGCCATTACATTGCTTACTTGGAGTGTCATTATGTCATTGTTTGCTATTTAAATCAGATTATCAGTAATGGTTTCCATATTGAAAGTAACCTTCCGTGCTTCCCTGTCAGCAGATAATGAAACCTGTCACTGTATAGACACAGGATAGAGAGGCAGCGTTATCAAACATGAGCGTTATCATTCTTACCATATGGCAGGCAGGGCGGCCCAGCGGTTAGCAGCCCAATAACTAAAACTAAAGGTCAGTGTCTCTGCGTCAGTCATGTCTCCTGTCAAAGTGCCCTTGAGCAACACACTGAACCTCACTCCTTGTATGTAGCTCTGGATGAGAGTGTCAGCTGTGTGTGTGTGGAAAATGTCAAATGTAAACATGGACTCGGGCCCCTGTTGGAAATATTGATATATTTTATTCTTGTTGCAGTGAATTCAGATTTGCATGGGCTTGTTTTTACTGCGGCATCAATTACAGTATTATGACATAACTAGCAGCGACTTTAGCATCAATGTTGAACAATGTGACAATTTTATATTTCTCTCTGAGACAAGATATTACGAGAAATATGAGACGACACGAAGAGTTTGGTTCCAAAACGAGATATCCACCATTTGAAAAAAAAGTGACACCTAATCTTACAGAACGAAACAGTGGCAAAAAATTCTAACAAATAATGTCACTTTTAAATGAATAGTAGGAAGAATAGTTATTGCCTTACTGAATGGGGGTTCTAGCGGTTCAGGGGCCGGTTGGTGCCAGGCGAGGACAGTCTTTGGTTACATATTGGATTGATTGATTGATTGATTTTATTTGGTGATAAATACAAAGAAGACAACAAAATATCACTGAGGATAAAAACACAATAAAGCATAAGTGCTTATTTCCATTGTGGTCCTCTAAAGGATCATCCATTGGATATTGAACCATGAAATTCAGGCAATGATTGGCTTTCAAAATTGATATTATACTGTAGCGTTTTGGAATATAACCCTAGATGAGGATATGCTGTGTTTTTCTGTCAGCGCAGGCCTCAGCTTCACCGGATCAGTGCTGTATTCCTCCCTCTTGTGCTCTTAATATGATTTAAGAAGGTAACGCATGATGAGGCTTCTTCATGGAGACAAGGTTAGTCACACGACTCACTGCGTTTACATGTTATGGCTTTTATCCAGAGCCACTTACACTGAGTGAGTGAATGTGCAGAATGGTGAGTTTTGACACCAAATCATTTTATTTTCCCATTTCAGGCTATTTAACTTGATTATTGCTAGAACCACAGAGGCTGCAAATATTCAGTATTTCACAACAAAAAGGCATTTATTGCAAAGATGACATGACAATAAAACGTATCTTAGAGATATATTTATGGTTGATTTAGAAATTATATTTCGACCCACAAAATCATCTCTCGATCCCCTGAAAGGTCCCAACCCACAGGTTGAGAACCACTGTGCTAATAGACAGCTATCCTGTGATTTGCTGGACTACACAACACTAACTGATAGTTCAGGAAAGATGACTGTGCCCATGTTGTGAAAGAGTAAAACCTTAATGTGGCTCCATTCACACTGTCAAGCACAGGATCAGGTTTTAGGGTGTAAAATATTGCAGTAAAACAGGTTAACTGTCTTTAGTGTTTCATTTCCACTTTAAGATCAATAGCAGGAGCTTATGTACTGAGTCCTCACTACATGACCCGGGCGGCCTCGAGGTTACAGGCTGTCCCGTAGCCAAAATGTCTAAGGTTTGATCCCTGTGACTGACATGACTCCTGTTGAAGTGTCTGTAGGCCAGATACTGAACCATACTGAACCCCTACCTACCCACTTGAAGTCAGCTTTAGTGTGCATGAGTATAAAGTACATTACAGTTACGGTATATCCTAAAATATACAATCAGTTTGTTTCTCAATTAGCAGAAGTCCAGTGTAAAAGAAAATGAAAAGCACCATTTAAAAAAAAAAAGCTGTTTATTGCATCAACGCTTTTTGTACAGATTTCATTATTTACAGATCCATAATTATTATGCCTCTCATAAATAGTACAACTTAAATGTTGCCCTCTAGTCTACATGTTTAAATGTTGTACATGCAAAGTATGTGTATGTGCTTGTCTAATAGGTACGCTGTCATATTAGCTATGTACAAAGTTATACAACAAAAACATGTGGGATCCAACCACCATGCGACTGAAGAGACACTGTGTGTTTCCCCTCCCGAATTAAAAACCGACTTCAGTGATCAGTCAACACATGCATCCATTCTGCAAGGGCGGGACAGTTTCATTACAGCAGAACCGTAACCACGGTAACTGTAACCCAAATCCCATAAACTTAAAACACACAAAAAAATCAACCAAACAAAACAAAAACCCAAAAGGTTATGCTTTTTCCAGTTAACCAGTATATAACAACAGTGAATTGCTCTAAATTAGGTGGAAATTTCCCACCAGTAATGCTAGGCGTATTTAAAAAATCATAACCAGTGTGACCTACAAGGTTTCGAAGACAATTTTGCACAATATGCTCTTTATTCAGTCTCCAAATGCAATGTTATTAAATAATCTGTGAAGGAAATCTTTTACAGATCAAAAGGACTTTTTTTCTGCCACAGGCAAGAAATCTATTCCTATAAATACGCGTTGTTTAAATATGTGTTCACATACAAGTGCTGCTCTACCAATAACGTCGGTAGATCAAATTCAACCTATACAGATGACATACAAATCCTCATATATTTTTTAACACTGTAGTTCAACATCGACCAGACATTGTGGATATAATGCCATGATAATCCTGCGTGACATCACATTCCCATAGTGCTTTAGAGAGAGAAACAAATACAAACACCATGATGGGACAACAGTGTGAACAAGAACACTTCTCAGTCCACCCCTAGATGGTACTCTTGCACAAACCTATGACTTGCCTTGCCATTTCATTAGAATGGATGGCAAGTACAGTGCAAAATAAATAAATAAAATCATACCAAAACCTACATGACAGACATATTCCTGCCCGTTTGATCTTGTGTTTCCATGTGGGAACAGAGAAGGCGTCTACATTGTGTTGTCCGGTTCGTCTCTGCAGAGTTCTATGGCTTTGGCAAGAGGGTGGAGAGGACGCAACAAGGGGCTTTCCTGCCGGCGTCCGTCCGGTGTGTTGTGGTGAAGCGGCGGCCTCTTCGCTTGCTGTGCTCCCTCCCTGCACCTCTGAACCCGTTTGAGCAGAGTGCACCGACAATCATGCAACACACAGAGACACTATGTACATCTTCCACATATACTTTAGACACTTATTACGTTATTTACAGACGACACTGACTTGATCGCATGCAGTAGATAATATGGGTGTTTGTGACCCCCGAAAACTGCGGGTGGTTTACATGTTAAAAATGATAGTCAGCGCAGGAGTTCAGAACTAACCTCAGCTGGAACTGGCATCCAACAGTGTGTGAGGGCGTGTCTTTCACTTACGATCGGCCAATTGTAATCGGGAATAATTCATTTTTAACTCCGTCCCCATGGGATTTTAAAGGAAAAATCCACCCTAAAGAGCTAGAAAGAGCGAGGGCTTCTTTCTAGACTCCAATGCACCAATGTTCAACAATCATACAGGGAGAAATCCATCGTAGAAGAGGCAGAGATACCAATTTCTCCACCGCCTCAATAGACCAGAATGCAATGCAGCTACAAGACACGTTGCATTCTGAGTAAGGTGCGCGACTCTCACGTTTTTAGCTAATACTCTCTCCACCTACACGTACAACCCACAGCTGAACGCAACAAAGTTCACGCACGTTCTCTGGGGGTTGTCGAAAAAGTCATTCTGGGAAATGTACGAAATCTCTAACAGAAGTAGACGAGGCAGGTTGAGGGGAAAGTGGGTACGACAAAAAAAGTAAACTGCAACACTTCATCACAAAATAACTCCTGGACTGCAGTGATCATCACAGATTGATGAGATGTAACAGAGTATCCGAGGCCGGGTTTTTCCTTTAACGAGACAGAGGAAGCTCTCCTTGGTACTCTGAACAGTGTGCACCTGTCACTGTCCACATCAACTCAGACTTTCAGAGCCTCTTCCACACACCACATTATCTCTGCAACATCACGCATTTACACAGCGATAACCAGCCAAGAACTGCGAGAATCGACACGAGTCGAGACTCGACGGTGTTCAGGGTTCCCACTGCGCGTACTTTCATTAATGACCGCTACATGGCCGAAACCTACGCCTGTAGTTATCATCCGGCATACGACTCGGCTATATGACTGCTTAGGTTATTGGGACTGATGAGGCGCACAGACACAGTGGCTTGACAATAGAAAGATGGACAGCTCGTATCGTAGCACCAAGAGCGAGAGGCTTGATGCATACAGATCCTTCTGCTTGAGTGGCGGTGAGCTCTACCATCTTCCACCAGGAACTATAATAAGAGGGCAATTATTTCCTTCTTCCAGTTCCCTCTCGGGGCCCAGACTGCAGCCCGTCGCGGCTCATCAGACTCCCTGTGGGCGACCGAGCTGCAGACACAGACACACACCACATCTCGCCTTCTGGAAAAGTGAGCAGTTCTGAACTCCTGCACTTAACGTTTTATTGCATCAGGGAAACAGAGACGACAGAGTATTATGCGTACAGTCAGCCCTTGAGTGTCCCTGTCAGAGTAAAGGGGGAGGAGTCTCGCGCGACCCCTCATGCTGGCTTCTCGGGTTCGTTGGACATCGGGGGAAGGGAGTGTCACTCGCTCACAAAAATGAAGAATCATAAAGAAACAAAAAACGGTGGTCTTATTTTGTCGAGGGTTATTTCTGTAGTTCTTTTTCGTATAAACGGGGATATGACCTCACCCACTGGCATGCACATGCAGGTTGGCTTATTCCCCGCTCACAGTGGGCGTGGCTATTCCATGCCGTTCCTCAGCATCTGATTGGCCGCAATGAGCATGACGCTGATGATGAAGGCCATGGCAAAGGCGCAGATGAGGCTCTTCCTCACACACGTCTGCCGGTTATTCTTTGAAGGGTGGACTGAAAAATAAATGGGAAGGAGACAAGAGAGAGAGAGAGAGAGAGAGAGAGAGAGAGAGAGAGACATTGAAAAACGAGGGAAAATGGCCAGCACCAGTTAAAAAGGTGGCGCTACTCATTTCTGCCATGTCTTTGAATTTCTCATTCTCTACTACCAGAGAGTCCATGTGACTTTTGTTTACAAGCCCTGGTTCTCTTGCAATTGGACAGTGTGAACCCGAACGAACCAAATACAAAAATGCAACACAGTCAACTTTTCCACTCTGGTTCAGAGCACAGAAAATGAACCGTAGGTGCGATCACACCCTCGGCGTTGCTAGGGAGAAATGACAGTTCTGCTCTGAATCCCAGCTGATGTGGGTGGGAGGAGTGTGTTGCGGGTCACTGGGAAGCAACCGGCGGAGTGGGACATCGAGGTGAGATCAATCCCAGCTGTGGTTAGCTTCACAACACACAGGACCAGGCTGTGTTCACAGATCAGAATCAAACGCCCGACTAGTCTGGTGGCTTTGGAATAATATGTACAGTATTACATTCTTAAATATGCAATACATAATACATTACAATGGGCAGTAGGATTAGAACGGACATCTTTCTGATATTCATCTAACATGTTCTATTTTATCCTAAACTACCATTATGTTAAATCCTCCTTTTGTTTTATCTGCATGAAACAAAGACACTGATCATGGTCATCAGATGTTGACATAATCCTGTTACTCTTAAATATACATAATCCTGTTACACATACACGTACATAATCCTGTTACACATACACATACATGATCCTGTCACAGATACACAGGTTCAGTTGTGCATTAAGTAGAAAGACATGCTGGAATGACACCAGAAAGATGTAGAATCGTGCAAAGGGAGACATGAACGAGTAAATGCCTGCATGTTGAAATAAAGGTCTTGCAAACTGACACGAGAGCACACACACACATGCACGCACACACACATGCACACACACACACACGACTTCACACAACAGCAAGCCAGGCTCTGTCCATGAGATAATGTTCTGTCTCAATCAACCTCCGCTGTGGACTGGTAAGTCAGCAGCTCTCTCGCCCCGTGGCGGACTGTGAACGGCAGAGACGGGTCACGGGGCCGCGGTAATTAGAGGAGCCGGGCCAATGACCCGCAGCCACACAGTTCTGGCTAGCCTGCTCACTCACTCAACCTATTTTAAACTCTCAATTCAGGAAGCACTGAAGTCATCAAAAATGCTTCTTGACTGCTGTTCCAAAGAAACATGCAAAGTGGAAAGTGGGACATAGACAGAAAGAAATTGCTACATCTTTCTTGGCTGAGGCGTCGTGGCGGCGTCTTCTGTTGGCAGTCCCTAGCTGTGAGATACTATTCCAGGCTCTCGCTTAATAACAAAAGTGATTTTTAGCCAAATGGATTATACAAGAATGGGCTATCAGCCAGTTACCAAGGTTATGTAACTCACAGTAGGATCGACGCTGTGCTTATATCTTACTGTGTGCGCACAAGCTGCGGTAGACAATAACTTATTTTTAGCTGTATTATGGCATTTTGCTATCAGGGTTCACACACTCACTTGGACATCAAATTCAAGGACTTTTCAATAACTTTGATGGTCTTGTTTGGTGAAATTCAAGGACTCAAAATTGGCATGTTTTGGGGTAAGACATGACATTGGTCATAGAGGCTTTATTATTTTTTACTAATGATCTCGTCAAGTCAAGAAATCCTGGTGAAATCCTTCATATTAAAACTGCTGCTATGTCAACACAATTCTCCATCACAGGGTTTCCCTCAGGGTGAAGAGCTGATCCTAGAACAGAGAGAGGGCCAGAAAGCTGAGGCATATTGATGAATTTAAATAAATACATTTAAAAAATCAAGTACTTTCAAGGCTTTATTTTATTTTTCTCAAATCCACAATCTTTCTGGTGCACATTTAAAAAATCGACAATATGCACAGATTGGTGGGGCGCAGACTTAATTTGGGAGAATGTATATGGTAGCTGTGACATTCATGGATCAAAGTTGATTTCCACACACACAGCTGGCAGCCAAGCGTTCCCAGGACGGCTGCTGCTCCTCGCACCACATGTTCCCTATGCTTACACTATTACACAATTTGTTCAGCAGTGAATCAGCGCCTGGTGAACTCAGACGGATCAGCGGTTACATTCTTTATTCAGTTGTTTTTCAGCTCAACACTATATCGATTCCAGAGTCAGGTCAAGCCAGGGGAAATCAAGTGCCTCTTATGCTACCTCATATACCAGTAAGCTGAAGCAGTAAGTAGCATGATGAATTGTACTCTGTATGAATTGCACCGTGACACCACATATTGATTTGTGCATGACAGAGCACATTTAGGTGTCCCTGGCATGGCAGGTGGTCTGTATAGACCTTGGGACTATAGAACTGATTGCTCTGTAAGGATCCAGCAGTGGTAAGTCACCATCATACAATCGAGTAGAAACATCCCTTCCTCAACAGGATGAACATGTTGTAATGTCCAAGTCAACCCCCCCACCCCCACCCTGATGAAGTGTGGTGCAATCTGTGTCCGGCCCCATTGTCAACACTCTTGGCCCTGTATATTTCCTCGAGGACAGACGGGACATTTTGGCTCTGCATCACACCACCACTCCAGCTTCACGGGGGTTTGGTCTCTGAGCATCCATTTTAGTCCAAAAGCTATTATCAGAATGAGAATGCTGAATCCAACAGCATCTGCTACATGTTATTCATATTGCATACATTTAATATCTATTCTCATATATGCAGAATTTGTCAATTTGAAAATGCTAAATTATCTATTTGGATCCATACTGAAGCACAAACCCAAATATGTCTAAAATGCACCATCACTGTTGCATTTTTGCTCAATGAATCATTCTAAATTGAGTGCAGTGAAAAAAAGTAATCAGCATACAGTAGCAATGTAGGAGCGCCTGGACAGGGAAGACAGGCTGTCCAAAATAAGAGAGTTTAATTTTCTATTCAATTACAATTGTTCTAAAATAAATGTAAATGCTTTTTAGTGTGTTTCTCTGACTCACACGACTGACTGAAATTGGTAGGCCACACACACACACACACACACACACACACACTCACACAAACACACACACTTGCCTAGCTGTCCGTTTGTGTGGAGCTAGCTCAGGGTTTATAGCTCACCTCCCTCAAACTCCGTGTGACAGTTCCCGGAGTTTTCCTTCAGGCTCTCCTCCTCGTTGATGATGATGTTCTCAATGTCCTTCATGGTCAGGTGGTCGCGGAAGGCGTGGAACAGGATGTGTTTCAGCTCCTCCAGGGTGATCCTCTGCATGTCAAACTGCAGGGGGACGGAGAAGGGAGGAAGAGAATTTCAGAAAGAGCGACAATTTTCCTTTCACACAAATAAACTGTGTTCTTCTGCAATAAGCCTTATATCCAAGCGGAAACTCTGTGTGTGCGTGTGTGTGTGTGTGTGTGAGAGCGCACTTACTAATGTATGTGTGTGTGTGTGCAAAGTACAACTTTTCCACAATTTGAGGTCTACTGTGCAGCCTTCAATAAAACAAAACAAATAAAAAAATCCATCGCACTATCACACACAACCTCTCGTTGAGTTTTTGCTGCCAACAACGTGCGTGATAAATAATGTGCATTGTGAGTAATGAAAGGAAACTCAAATTCATGCATCAGCTTGCATGTTCAATTCTAATTCCTCACCATGCGCATTCCAGTACCTCTTACAGATGTCCCTCTAATGCACCCACTGGGCCGATAATTACATAAATCACACTTAGACATAAATCACACGTCAATATCTCTCCACCTCAGTGTGAGCTAATGAATACTCACCCAATCCAGCCTCAAATGTTAATCAGGCTCCATAAAGATTCATTATCAAAGCTAATTAAAATTTTGGGGTTGGTGTTTCAT
>OMLI01087898.1:0-15211 GCA_900302605.1 Rondeletia loricata
AAGAAAACAAAGCAGGATAATCAGGTTAAGAACAGAGGGTGCTCTGTTCCCTGTACCATTCTGCCTGAAAACAGATCAGGAGGAAACAAAGAATACAAGCATTTTTTCTGCCCTTCTCAGATTACAATCACACTACACAGAATTATCTACAATTTATCTGCTCTGCAAGTATGAGGGATCAAGAAAACAAAGCAGGATAATCAGGTTAAGAACAGAGGGTGCTCTGTTCCCTGTACCATTCTGCCTGAAAACAGATCAGGAGGAAACTGCTCTGCAAATATGAGGGATCAAGAAAACAAAGCAGCTGCCACATGTTGGTTAAGCAAAACCTCCACCCTGTTCTTAACCTGATTATCTATGCTGTTTCATTACTTTGGCCTTGTGTAACTTCCAGACACGCTTGGCCAAGGCAACGTAGCTCAATAGAGAGACTCTAAGTGTTTATTCATGCATTTGAGCAAACATATTGGCTGGTATGGGCCACGTGTGAATTTTGGGGAAACTCTGACGTAAACATCTTTATACAAATCAAATACACAAGGTGGCACATGCCAGCCAAAACAGCAGGTTATAATCTAAAGGTTACACATTTTTATATGGACAAGAATCTAGATCAATATAACAACCATATCATACAAAACGTATGGTTACTTTATGGCCCTGATACCTGTATGTATTTACATAATAATAATTACACATTCATACGAGTCATGACCCTGATCATATCCACTGTGGAGTCAACCTGATATTTAATTGTCACCATTTCTATCCCATCAGTGTTCTTGTATGTACCATACAGCAGGTTTCAATGTAGCTCACTCATGGCCATGGTTCTACCTAAAGCCAATCACGCACAAGGAGAAATGAATGAAAATATAAACATGTTTTGCTGTTAGCCCCGTTTAGATATAATCTCTTATGCAAAGTGACATACGCAAATTGCTAATATCATGGAATGGTTTGGATGAAGTTGAAAGACAGGCATCAGTATTGTTTTTGGTTCAATGTGGATCTAGTTTAGAAAAAACTGCCCGTTCATCTTCATTAGCTATTGATTTTGGAGGCAAAGTAATCCAAATGTATAGAACGGAATCAGTTTAAGTTACTGAGTTTGGGTAATCCAGTGTATTACATTACCGATCAAAATGTTTAGCTGTCAATCAATATTCTGTAATGGATTATATTTACATTTTGATCCAATGTGTGTTTTTGTGTGTGCAGCTTAGTGATCCCATTTTCACTCAGCTTATGGAATCTCCTCATTCCTCTGTGCATTGTGGAATGTGTTTTTCCTTTTGCATGTTTTGATTTACCCATCTCTTTTATGTCAATTTACCTTTTAAACCATATAAAGCTGCTAACAGTTCAGGGCACCAAGGTAAGTGAGTCCATAAGTAAAGTTTATTCTTTCTTTCTTCCGTTTGTTTAGAAAGTGAGTCATGAAGTGATCCCCTCCATAAATACTCAAATTACAATTCGTATAGAATAATAGTTTGGGGCTGTGAAAACGATTACACTAGTGTTGGGGAATACGGGTTAAAAGGGTCCATATGTTAAAAATGTATTTGTGTTTTTATCAGGCAATAGTAGACTTACTGCCTTTGTAGAAGCACAGTAATAATCAGTCAGCTACCTTTCTTTAAAGATATCCAATGAAATTTGCCCTAGAAATGACTAGAATAAAACTTTTGCAAAGTTTGTTTTTGCTGCATCATCCATTTCCCAGCATAATGCATGCAAACAACATATAATGGAAACTTCCTTTTCAAGATTTGTCAAAGTTATAACAACATCCTGTTTGAACGGCATGTATCTTGGATTCTAGGGAGAATCCACTCTGCTTGCCCTCCAGGTTTAATCTAATCAATAAAAAGTGGAAAAACCTCGGACACAACTTTTTATGTCCCGTTTTTTCCCATTTGCTCACTGGTGCAAATTTAATAACCAGCAGTCAAAAATGTTATTGGATATCTTTAAATGTGCTATGTGTAGCTTTTTAATATAAATAAATGATTACCATGTTAATTTGGAGGAATCAGTATAATTGCGATAAACAAACGAGACCATTGCCAAGAAGAATGACCGGCCTCTACACTGCATTTTACATTAATGGCCACTGGATTGGATTTGGCAGGAAATCGCCTTGATGGCACAAAACAGGAAGAGGGCACTGTTCCTCCAGCGCAAATGGAGCAAGCAGCGACATCCTATTTGTGACAAGAAGCAATGGGTTTATGGGAAATGTATTCTTAATTTTGAGAAACACTAGCACTGGTGTGAAATAGAAGCTACCAATCTTCTCCACCATGGTTTCATTTGTTTACAGCAATTATACCAAGATATCACAATTAATGTGACAATGATGAATGATGAACAAACTAAAAAAACACACTCTCTCCCTTGCACCAAAGATACCACTCGACCGAAGAGGGACTACGAGGTGGATGGGCGAGACTACCACTTCGTAATGTCCAGACAGCAGATGGAGAAGGACATCCAAGAGCACAAGTTCATCGAGGCGGGGCAGTATAATGATAATCTGTACGGAACAAGTGTCCAGTCGGTGAAATATGTGGCTGAAAGGGTGAGGCTCATTAACTGGTCATTGAAGCTGCACTAGGCAATGTTGCATGTTGGCGGCTCCAAATGGCAGCGAGCGGCAACTGTTTGAAAGTGTCGTCAGTAAACTGCACAAAGCACGTTAATGTTTAAAAAGATCTAATGTTGGTGAGTCCAGCATTCTCTGGACGGAGCGCTGCTTGCTGCTCTTTAGGAGACAGTTTGTATTTCGCTCGTAATTTTCGATTAGTCAATTCCTGTGGATGGAGAAGTGTCCATACCCGACACCAGAATTTAATTTGGGCAAACAGGGCGAATCTACAGTGACTCAATTAGTGGGGCTGGGACGCTTTTCTCTGTTGCAGCCCCACTTTGTGATTTAGGCTGATAAGATTGAGAATTATTTTTACATAAAAATCTCGCCTAGTGCAGCTTTAACATTATAACTGTGTGAGAGATTGTATGCTTTTGAGGTAAATCCCTTCTAAATCCCTCCCTGCCTCTGTCTCAGGGTAAACACTGCATACTAGATGTGTCCGGAAACGCCATCAAACGACTACAAGTAGCACAACTCTATCCCATTGCCATCTTCATAAAACCTAAGTCTATTGATTCGTTAATGTGAGTATTAACCTTGTCTTTTATAACCAACCACATAAATGCATATGATTTTCACCGTAATAACGCAGCCTTCCACTGTTTGCTTCTTATTTGAAAGAGTTATTGGGATTTTGAAGAACTAATGAAATATGTTAAGTGAGAATCAGAGGCAGGACCATGTTTGTGTGATGTTTTCCACCATCCCTCTCTGCCTAGGGATATGAATAAGAGACTGACAGAGGAGCAAGCCAAGAAGACGTTTGACAGGGCTATGAAGCTGGAGCAGGAGTTTGGCGAATTCTTCACAGGTATGATATCAATAAGTCAGATGCAAAAGGAGTCATCTGATACTGGGATATATTTAGCTTTTCCCTCCTACCATCCCTCACTGTCCCCTATCATAAGTTGAATTCTAATATATGAGCGCACTCTTCATGTGTTTGTTCAGCAGTAAGGGAAGATATTAGGTTAGACCTTTTGGTAAATGGACTGGTTCAAAGGGGGAACTAGGCAATCCTGGCAGTCTGTACAAGGCTAGCTGAAGTGCTGCCAAGCAGGATGGTTGATTAAACACAACCCTTTTGATTTAAAGGCTCTCCTACCGAGTTAATATACACAAGAGGAGTGTGAACGTTTTGCTCACGTAGCTTCAGTCAATTGCTGGAAATGTCAGATTTTCTTGGAGCCTCATCCAGACTTAGAGTAACTGTATGCATAGACATGCTGTAACTTAGGTCGTTTTCACACTCGATTGTTCCCAAGCCCCCCGGCTTCGCTGGTCTGGTTTCACACTGTTATAATTCTGCCGAACCGCGGTACATTTGCGTAAAACATTCGTCATCAACGTGAGTTCGTCCGATGCACTTTATCTGTGAAAATGCCACAAATGGAGAACAATGTGCGCCTCGTTCTTTGCAATGATTTTGTTTATTTGGTGTCACTACCAAAATGAAGAAAAAAAGCCCTCTGTTTTGATGCAGCACTAATGATGATGTCACGTCGCAGCAGAAGCACATGCACTCGCTTTTATTTCCTGAATGAGTACGGACTGCGTTCACGCTGATGCGAACCGTACTACAGTTCGCTTGGAACCGTACTCAGACCACCTCGTACAGGTGAACTCGGGTGCGGTTCCTTGGTCCGCACCCGAGTTCGAAAAAAGCTTTCACATTACCAACTTTTGACACGAACCATACCTGGATTCGGACTAAAAGACCAGTGTGAAAGCCCCCTTAATGTTTAAGTTAACTCTTGCAGTTATAAAGGGAATGCCCACTGTGTGGAATAGGGTTAGAGCGATATATCGGTTTGCCAATATATCAGGCTGATATTGGCCTTGTATTGAATATCAGATATAGTCCCATCAGTGTTGTCCACCTCCAGTATGATACAGTAGAAGTGATCAATACTACACTGGTTGTCTATGGGAAGCCCTTAAACTGAATTGATTCTAATGAGACATTTTGTTTAGATTCCACATAAGTATGCAGGAATATGTGATTATTAGTATTAGTATTAGTAGTAGTAGTAGTAGTAGTAGCAGTAGTAGTAGGAGTATCCCTTACAAACAAGTCACGTGAAAATACACGTGAATTCAAAGCTTGTGCTTTTTGGACACATGTTGGTGAAATTCATTTTTCACACATTAAACAAACATTGTCACACGTAACGGCAGGTGAGTACATGTGAAGAAAAAACACTTTTCACCTATGAATTGAAATTTTCACATCTGAAGTACAAACTGTCAAATGTGACGTCGGAAAACAACATGAAAAAAACAAACCAAAAAGCACGTGCTTTGAATTTGAATTCACGTGTAACTATTTTCACATATGACGTTTTGGAAAAGTAACCTAGATTTCAATACTTGTCACTTTGGATTTTTTTGGCATTAAAATGGTCAAATTTAAAGATATTGAATATCGCCTGTCGGCAGCTTCAATCCAACAATATCAGTATCGGCCTTCAAAAAACAATATCGGTCGAACCCTAGTGGAACCATTTTACTGTATGTAGGAAAACCAAAGACGATAATCTCATATTTAACACTTGACAACTATGAGGCTTCCCGAGTGAGAAGTTGCATGCATGACTCTGTTACAGTCTCAAGTTGGTGTACTTGTCCCACACAAAGCTCCACCATACATAAAGAGTTCACTTTGCTTTGCAGCTCTGGTTCAAGGAGACACCTTAGAGGACATTTATAACCACTGCAAACTGGTGATAGAGGAACATTCAGGACCCTATATCTGGATCCCTTCAAAGGAGAAACTATAATAACTCATCACCCTGGCAGGGAGTTTGGACTGCTAGACACTAGTAATAATTTGTAACATATGATAACTGTATGGCGATGAATAGTCTTCATAAATAATTATTGTGAATATAGTTTTTTGTTTTTTGGGTTATTGTTTCTTTTTTCACTCTCAACATGAATGTTCCTGAATGTATACCACAAAGTGTTAGAACATTTTAGGTGAAACATGAACCGTTTGTATATTTGTTGATTATTTGCAACAACAACAACAAAAAAGAAATGCAATGAGAACGAAATGAATATGGGGTACGTGTCCACATCGACATTGTGTGGAATTTCAAATGGGAAACTGGAGATGGCATATACAGTGCAAATGTCTTCGCTTTGCCAACGCAGGATGGAAAACAGGCGTTTAATGTTCCTCCCTCCCTCCCTCCACACTGCAACATCATCAGAAGCTCACCGCTCCGTTTGGATTCTGCATCTATGCATTTGCACGGCCCCTGAACGCAGCTCATCTCTTTCTGTTTGTTTGCATTTATTCCTTGAATGACTTATTCCTTCCTTTCGTGACATGGACGGGTCCAGGTTTGAAAATGTTTTTATTTGGTGTAAGATTTTCCCTCGGTTTGTACTATAATGTTTCTGTGATGGAGTCCTTGACATTTCTCGTCCGGCTGCTTCGATGACAAAGATAAGCAAAGGGAGGACTACTATAGGCAACGGAGATGTAACACTATATTTTGCTACTTATATTGCTAGAGGGCACAAAAGCACAGACATATTTATTATTGAATTCCTTTGATTAAAAAGGTCATTTACAGAGCATATTTTATTTGAGTGATGTATGTTGTGATAGTGTTAGGATGGATGGGAATATTGTTATGGTAAAAGAGACCTTAGATGTTCACTTTTTTGTTTTGTAGAGATGGAGGAGGGAGGGGTGGGCAAAATACTGACAGGGATCGAATTTTAACACTTTCCACCAACACGTTTTCTTCTCTTTTGGAACAAATAGCAGGACAATGGAGCAATCTCCAACTAACAGAACAGACAAAAGGGTTAAAACAGAGAGGGCAGAATGTAAAAGTAAAGATAAAGTGAAATAGAGTACAAAATCTTTAAAAAAAAGAATTGGAGTAAAGTACCAAATTTTGATGTAGCAACTCTATGAAGTCATTAAGAAATGGAAAGACTGTAAAGGTGAGTTTTCAATGTGACTTTGAAGAAGATACTGATTTAGATAGCTTGTTCTCCTTCAGTGGAACGATCTGAGGCTGCACTCTGGTTCATATGGGAGTAAGACTTAAAAGCAGTTAGTACAATGTTAAAATCAGTTGTAAAAACTCACAGATAGCCAGTACACACAGGCAAAATGACTAGGGTTCGATATTGGCCTTTTTATTAAATATCAGATATCAGTAATGGTCGTCTATGCCGATATGATAGAGGTTCCACCCTGACCACAGCTACATAAAAACTGCTTGGAAAACCTGCAATGACATTTTATTTTATTTGCACATTGTATGTATTCATTTAATTGTTCAGTTGTGTTTTTTGCACTTTTTACCTCTTTTGTCCGCCCTGACAAGAATACAATTCTGGGGGAAACATTGAATACTGGGAATTTTTTGGCATGAAAGTGGTCACATTTTAAGATACTGAATATCGGCACTAAATATCGGCTATCCGCAACTTCAGTCTAAAAATATTGGTAATGACCTTCAAAAACCCATATCGGTCGAACCTTAGTGATTACATCTCCTGCCTCTGGTTTAAAGAGAGAGTTACATTAATGAATGAAAGCATGGATGACTTTTTCCAAGTTGCCATGAGATAGTAAAGGCCTTACTTAAGAGATAGAGAACTCATGACTGAACAAGCCCTTTGACCCGCTCCAGAGTCAGATCTGGATCAAAAACCGCCCTTAAATTATTAGCAGACTTGACAACAGCAGAGAGGCAACCAAGATGGTCCTGAATCAGCTAAAGGGAGCTGGGAGTAAAGCGATCTCAGATTGATTACCATTAGGCTGAAGAGAAGTGAATGAATCCTGATGCCCGGGGAAGAGGTGATCTGTCACCCTGCTTAGTCTACTCAACACGATATAGCCACAATATATAGTTTACTCACCAATGGCTTGCCTTGGTTTAAAGGGCATACAATATAGTACCTCGCTTTGTGAAAAAGACAAAAAAAAGGCATTATGTACTTAGAGCACTTGGAATGACTAATGCATCTACCAGTGTGAAAGCCTTCCTGTTCTGTTTAACTGCAATGCCGTTGGCCAGTAGATTCCCATGACAAAATTTTTTTTGGATTAATATATATTCTAGTACTATTTGATTTAGACAGCATGTTTCACCCAACTAGTTAACAATGACCTTACATTACTGGCAGGTATGTTTCTAATCAGTGGGACACTTCAAAAGTGCACTTATTCATCGTTTTAGGTAATAAAGAAAATAGGCACTGTATGATGACATAAGTAAATCCAACTTTAAATACAAATATAAATCTAATCAATTCATTATGGTGGAAAACGGCACATTTCAAGTTAACCAGTGAAAACTGTGAGGACTGAGTCCTGACCTGCTAGTATGGACCACGTACTTGTAGTAGATTGAGAAGAAGCACTTAAAATGCATTGCCATTTCTTAAATGAGTATGTACCTTGAAGATGAAAACAATGTATTATTATGTACAGATAGAATTATTTCGATCCCTTGTCATAATCTGTGGAGATTTGTGGCTGATACCAAAACATAGATCACAAATGTTTCAGCACAGATATGTGTTTTTCCTTCTCTTTTTGCAATATATTTTGGGAAATCTGGCATCATTCTTTTGCAAAGTTTCCATAACTTATTGGTCACCACTTGCCTTAACGGAGTAGGTTTATATCAGAGATAAAAGCTTATAAATGTACTTTTCCTTTGAGAATAGAAAATTTAATTGAATCCTCATCTACACTTCAGTGAAAGAAGGCTGAATAAATTGTAACATATATATTATTATATTGAGGCCATGTAGCCTTGTACTGATAACGTTAGAGGCTGTAAGGCAGCATTACCGAAGAGATATTTTATATTTTGCAATTGTATCTTGAAATGAGCATGTCTGGCAACAAGAAAAGCTTTTACAATGAGAGTGGTAAAAGATTAGACACTAAACTATTTTGACCCAAGTTTTATTAGCCAGCAATATCATTACATGTATAAAAAAAAAAATTTTTTATACTGGCTTGGTAATTTTGCTATGATATAATACTTCCAAGATCATTGTGAACATTGTACCAAGTGATATCTCACAGGCCAGTGGGGATTTTTCTGTGGAAGTGTTACGGATGTCTGACCTATGCATGTTGCTACAGTCTTCTATTTCCTGTGGATGTGCAGTATTCAACATAACTGAAATATAAAGAGGTACTTGCTGTGTTTAAAGACATGATCAAACTGAAAATTCCCATCAATCAACCAGACTTGTGTCTATTTTAAACAAAAATAAAATAAAAAGCTGTAAAAGATGGGTGTCCAAGCAAGATGTTTTGGCTCTTGCATTCTGCATATTTCCTCTTTTGATGTCAGTAGCAAAACCTCAATGAATTCACAATAATGACTTTCCTGCCCCTAACAATATTAACCCCTTAAAAACTTGCATTTACACAAAATTGAGCATTTAATCTAGAAAATGTTTCTTGAAAACATTTTAGCAGGCCAATACACTTTACGAATGCTAATAGGCCTATATACATAGCAACACCCAGTGCCTCCACACAGAGGCCTCCCATAATGCCAGTTCTGTTTTCAATCATGCGTGTCTGCAGGAATGAACGAATAGATAACATTGTTCATAATGATTTGTATTATATCCGAGAGCAGAAGATTCAAGGATATGACTGAACTTCATCTTCCTCTCTAAAACAAAACATCCTCACTTAATAATGACCTTTTTGGGGAGAAATGCACTAATTGAATCTCATTAGTGTTGACTTTCATTTTGCTGTGTATATTTTTGGTGCTGCTGTACCAGGTAATGTGTCGGTTTGTAGGTTTCTTCCATCCAGTTTGGTGTTGGTATCATGCTAAGGGTTTAGGGTACAGTTGATACAATGTTAGTCTGTCCATTTTTAACAGTGAATGAGTGCAATAAATCAGCAGTTGGAGCCGGTTAGTTTGTTATTGATTTACCATGATTTCCAGATGTAATGTTAGCCCTCCTAACATGCAGGGGCTTCATCAGGTGTTAGATTCCTTCAGATTAGATTAGGTTTATACTTCATTCATCATTTTATACACCAGGCTTGTACAACAATTGATGCACTTCTTTAACTTTTTGCAAGCAAATGGCACTTGCTTTGATTACTTCCAAAAAAAGATTTACACATGAAATGTTTACAGATGCTCAGTGACAAAAACTGTCAGCAACAGTTTTCATCTCTTCAGTTTTAAAAAGACGAAGTTTTGTCTTTTTTGATGCCATAATATAGAAGAAAATCATTGATAGGTAGAATCTGTTATGGTGATGTGGAAATGGATGAGCAGTTCTACAAAACCCCTGTCTGAGTTCAGTCACTTATTTTCTTGTTATTCTGGGTTGTCTGCTTTTACTCAGCATCGTTATAAACCTTCACGTCTGTTCAGCATCAAGATATCGTGCACTTAAAATGAGGCACATATATGCCATATCTGATTTACACATGTACATTTGATTGTAGGTATTTTATTTTTGGTTCATCCGAGTGGTGAACATATTAAAGGCATACTTATTTCTTGTGGAGGCTGTACATTTACTTGTAGACACTGATGTTGCTTCTTTTTGAAAACAAATCTGTTTAAATTATTTTGTCTTTTTTTTTTATGAAAACGTTACGAACATGGAGAACATGCATTATGTTACTGTATGCACACCTGGTTGCTTTGATGAACTACTTTAAGAGCATTGCTGTATATATAACATTACTACAGCAACCATCTTTTCAAAAGGAAATAAAAAAAGTGTGATACTTTTAAAATTACCTTGAATGTCTCTTTCTTGTGAATTTGTTTATCTCTGTGTGTGTGAGAGCGGTTGAGTGTTTGGGAAGGTTTGGGAAGTGTGTGTGTATGTATGTGCGTGTGTGTGTGTGCTTTAAGTGTCCATTGGTGCCATTGGTATAACTTCACATCGAAAGTACCACTTAAAAAATCTAAATGATCGAAACAACAAATGCAACACAGTAACAAAATAATTCAGTCTCCAATGTTTTTAACCATTCCAGTTTTCAGAAACACTTAAGTGAAAGTGTTTCTCACAAGTCACTGCCTTATACCTACACTTCAGGTTTAAGCTGCAGGAGATTCTTTAGGTAAGTAGGTCAACTGGAAACAAATGCACTGAAGAGATGACACACACCACTATTTGAGGAAGAAGAAGCCTCATGACATAAGAATAACAAGATCAAGAAAAATGTACAACTTTAATGATTAAGTGCATAACATAACAAAAAGATGCTTGATGCAGTGAAAATATTTACAAAAAGAGCAGATGCGTTTGGACCTCACATGATCTTCACCAGTGTAAAAGTACAATGACAATTTCTGGACAGGACAGAGACCTTGGCAATACCGATCGGCACAGTTATGCACGTGTACCAAATGACACACCACAGAGGGCAGGGAGTGCCTGGAGGTTTAGTCTAAGTCACCAATGACCGTCAATCCAACAACAAATTACGGATCAATCTTCCCCTTACAGGAATATGTCAACAGTCTTTAAATAAATGTTCCCCTTTGGAGCTAAAGGTAACAGTCTGAAACACCAATAGCCCTTTCAGGCGACAGGCATGTGATGTGCTTTCTGCGTTCTGCACTAGGATGTGCGTAGGGCAAGCCTCAATGGCTGCTATATTATTTGTCTGAGGACAGATCTGCCCACAGCCCAAGTAGTACCCCAGGTACCGTACCTCCCTCCATCCAGTTGCATACTTCATCAGGTTAGTCATGAGCCCCACCCACCTCAAGGACTCCAGGACAGCCCTCAGGTGCTGCATAAGCTGCTGCCAGCTGTCGCTATAGATAATGATGTCATTTAAGTAGGCAGGAGCATATGACCCATGACAGCACAGCACTCGGTCCATGAGTTGTTGAAAGGCAGTGGGTGACCCAAACAGCCCAAACATAAGTATAACAAATTGCTCCAACCCGTACAGAGTGGAGAAGGCCGTTTTCTCCCTGGACTCTGGTGCCAGTAGCCTTTGGACAAATAACAGTGAACAGTGCCTAACCGATCCTGCAGTTCTTCAACCCTGTACATTGGATAGGCATTGAAATAGATACTGCATTCACCTCACAATAGTCCACAGAACTGTGTAGTGCCATTGGGCTTCAGCATAAGCATGATGGGGCTACACCAGTCAGTGTAAGGCTCTTGTATTACTCCCATTTACAGTATTGCTTTCAATTCTGCCTGATGAAGTTTTCATTTGAATTCATGCAAGCAATGGGTGGCTCCACACCGCTACCCCAGGGGGAGTCTCTATGTGGTGGTGTATGAGGTTAGTGCATCCTGGCAGGGGTGAAAGATAGTTATCACAAAGAACAGAGTTGGAGTTGGACGATTATGGAACCTCCGGTCCTCACTCTCTCTAAATCACCGCTGCATCCAGGGTGGAGGGTTGGTGGTACTGGACCCAGTCTCTGACCTGCGTTCATGACCACCCGCTTGATACCCTCTTCATAGCCAATGTCCAACTTGTCCATGTCGGCTCTTTCAGATGGTCGTAATCATTCCAAGAGGATGCTGGCAGACTGTGGGCCGCCAGCTGCGCTTCCCTGGTGAGCATGGTAAGCAAACGTATAGCTCATTCCCCCTCTGGCCACCCACACACCACTGCCGAGCCTTTAAAGACCTTGAGGAAGGCTTTGGGGTCACCCACTGGCATCATCTTCTGTAATGAGAACATGGGAAGGCGGTTGGCCGGTGGGTTTGGATCATCTGGCGGGGAGGTGGTAGATGGTGGCAGCAGACTCCCCAGGAGGATCCTCAGCCTGGGCATACATCATTTCACACTGTGCCTGGTAATGTTGCTGCTGCATAGAGAGCTAGCTCTCCTGCAGGCGAGCAAGGTGATTTAGTACTTGCCCCAGTGCATTGTGTCCTTCCATTTCCGGGTTGTGGCACCACTGTGACAACTGAGCAGTCCCTTATCGGTCTCTGAGGAGGAAGGACACTGAAGAAGAGCGTTCTGGTTCTCACCCGTTTATGTGGCACCAACCTAATAAACACAAATAAGATCAATTGCAAACCACCAGTGCAGGAATCCTTCCAGGGATATGTCAACAGTCTCTAAATAAATGCTCCGCTCTGGGGCTAAAGGTACCAGTCTGCAGCACAAATAGCCTTTTCAGGCTGACAGGCATGCGGTGCGTGCTCTGGCCATTCAGTCCGCAGGCTCCTCTGTCAGGTCTACTGAAGAACACAGATGGAGAGATGCTAATTGGGCACAGGTGCAGCTTGTTGACCGGCTGGACCGCTCTAGGCTCTCTAAGCCTCCCAACCAATCCTTGTCTTGCTTGCCACAACAGTTATTCCAGGTTCATAATGTATTACAACGTGTCAGGAAACAATGCATGTCAATTTCTGATGTGATTATATTGTAAAATTAGTGCATATATAATACGTTGATAATGTGCTTATGATGCCATACAACGCACTTGTCAAGCTATGAAATATGTGGAAGTAAATGACTGCATTTCTCATTTAAAGGAACATTCAGGATTTTTAGAAGCCTATTGCTTTTACTTATCACCAACCAAATACTTTCCGGACATCCAAAAGTTTTTGCCACGGTGTTTCTGTTTCCAAGAAACTGGCACCAGCTTCCTGTTAGCGTTTGTTAGCCGAAAGTGAAATGGAAATGACGTAATGTCCCAAAAGGGAACTTCAATACATATAAAGTATCAAAGGGATATTACAGTGATACCATAGGAGATAAAACATACCATAAGGTAGACACACTATAAGTCCCTGTAGGAGTATTATAATGATTTTTGTTAAATGCACAACACAAATGCATAACCGTTAACATATTTTTTTTTTTAAACCACTAAAATGCTAACTGATGATGACAGACTGAATCGTAATTGACAGAAAGCAGGCTTCTTAACATTACTGGCAATGATGAGAACCACTTCCTGTACCTTCACTTCCAGGCTGGAGCTCCACTCTATTTCTATTTATTTCACTAACTGTGTTTGACTCTCATGTTGTTTCAGTTTAGGCCTACTCTCATTTACTTTCGACTCTTTAGTGTAGCCACACCAGGTGCTCACATTAAGTGTTTTCTTTGCTGACATGAATTCAGAGTAGGTTTCCACATAAATTCAGTAAGCCACTAATGGGGTGAACCAACTCTCAAGTTGCAACATAGCTTTGATCTGTTGTGCAGAATCTGAGCGTATATATTCCTCCTGTGTCAACCATAATCTGTTAATTGATTTCAATTTGGATTGCCTCAAGGGGAAATATGTTTAATATATTTTTTAACATTTATATATGAATGCTTACAGTTATTTGACATTCTGACAAAATTGATATTTCATCCCCTTCAATATATTTCAATGAGATTTTAAAGGTGTAGGTTGAACACAAGCACATTGGAATAAATGGTTCAGGACGGCAGAAGGGCAAAGTCTGAATTAGCATTTTGCAAGAGAAGGTGACACCTTATTAAAATTATGGATATTTCAATTTGGAACAAAACTACTTTTAACTAATTTGAGCAAAACTGTTTTGATCATTAGCATTTGAAAATCACACCAAACCATACCATACCATACCATACCCAGATAAACTGTGCCATCATCAATCCACAAGAGGGCATAAAAGCACCATACTACTGGTGTACTATCCAGGCTTCCTCAAGAACATCACTCATACATGTCTCATAACCCCGACGCCTACGCAGGTCTGTCTCACACCAGACTGTCTTTTACTAAATATCTAAACATAGCTTATATATTAAAAATATCTTGTTATGAATAATGTCCTGGTGGCTCAGTTGGTGGCCATAATATCCTTGGTTTAAATCTGGCCTGGGATGCTTGTCGCATGTCATCCCCCTCTCTTTTCCTATTTTTCCTGTCTCTCTCTACCTTGATCTGTCCAACAAAGGCTAAAATGCCAAAAAATATATATTTTAATAAATGGAAAGCCTTGCAAACAAGTCAGTGGGGACACCCTCACCCATCCCATGCAAACCACATACCCCAAATGTCAGATCTCAGCACGGGCAGCCCCCCCAAGTGATCACACCAGCAGGAAATTGTAATGGAAAAACCTAGTGCAGGTCCTTTGTAACTAGAGTAGAGTAGAGTAGAGAGTACTTTATTGATCCCCGAGGGGAAATTCTGGCGTAACAGCAGCATCACAACACAATAACAAATAAAGTGACAATAAAGTGGCAGTACAATAAAATAGACGTCAGACATTTTTTAAAATAAAAACTAAGAATGAAATAATAATAAACAATATATACAACACAGTAGAGCAATAGAGCAATAAAATAGACATCTGAAAAAAGCAAACAATATATACACAGTAGAGCCATCCCGTTGTGATTTAACATTTAACATCCCACCGCCTGACTCTGATCACCCCGATCGAGCCAGCTGGAGGAGGAGTTGTACAGTCTTATTGCGGCAGGCAGAAAATATCTCCTATAGCGCTCCTTAGTGCAACGCAGTTGTAATAGTCTGTTGCTGAAGGAGCTTCTCTGCTCTGCTACAGTGTCGTGTAGGGGATGGGAGGGATTGT
>OMLI01087900.1:0-14108 GCA_900302605.1 Rondeletia loricata
ATGCATAAAGAGGTTGGCTGCCTCTGTTGTTAAGTATGGTCTTATATGCCTAAAATTTGCCAGGTTGAATTTGATAGTGCTGGCCACCTTTTTAACATGCTTTTTAAAAGACAGGTTCGAATCTAGAATGATTCCAAGGTATTTCTCCACCTACATGTTCAGGCCCGTTCTGTGGGGGTTGTCAAAAGGCATTCTGGGAAATATAGGAAATCACTAACTGAAGTAGAAGTAGATGAGGCAGGTTGTGGGAAACTGGGTACACCAAACAATAATCACAAAATAACTGTTGATGCATAACTGTAATTTTCCTTAAAGGGCTGTCCGAAGTAGATCATAGTGAACCACGATTAACTAAATAAAGACATCTTTTTCAATAGAATAACTACATAGGCTTCCTGGACTTCAAGAAGGAGGCTATCAAGAAGCTGGGGATGAGGGCCAACACATGTTCCTTCAACCCAGGGGTCATCATTGCCAACCTGACTGAGTGGAAGAACCAGAACATCTCCAGGCAGTTGGAGCACTGGATGGAGCTTAACGCACAGTAAGTCATTCACACAATGTTGAAATGACGGGTGAACAGGACTTACCCAGACTCTCTCACTTGGATACAGTCTTTCCCGCTAAATCCAGAAGAGCTGAAGGCAAAATCAGGATCTGTTCCCTCATACTGAAACTGACATTTTAATCCAGTGGAATTGATCACGTTACAAAGGAAAAAGTGATGTGCTTAAGTCACCGGCCAGTGATTTGAGTGCAAAATCATGATCGCAGTTGAAATGCCTCTCTTGTTGTTCATAGTAAGTTGAATTGACTTCTAATATTGCTCTCCCTAGGGAGGATCTGTACAGTAAGACACTGGCAGACAGTATCACTACCCCTCCTCTCCTCATCGTCTTCTACAGACGTCACTCCACCATTGATCCCATGTGGCACGTCAGGCACCTTGGTAAGTACTGGTTACTGACAAGAAACTGGAAAGAATGTGCCGTTTTTTTTAGGAACCATGAGCTGTAAATGAAACATTGACATTACCAGTGGACTCATGTATTGTTACTCTGGGAGGTCTGTCTTTCTTCCATTCATGCTCATTCACAAAGCGGTCAGCAGAACCGAGGAGCCCGTAGTGAGGTCCGATTTGTAGTTTTCACATTTGACACTATTGTATAATCTGCAGAGAGCAGGTCACAAACCTCTGTCTCCTAGTCACCAACCCAATACTTAAATTACAGCACCAAGTTGGAATTCCAGCTTGATGGTGCAGTTAACGGCAGAGCTTAAGTCAATATAATATATTGTGGAATTCTCCTAATATTATGTAGTTCAAGCCAAAAATACACTGCATCTTATAATCACTGTATTGGTACCAAACTGAGAGCGAATGGTATGAAGTTATGAGAAAATTTTAGCAAATGATGGCAAAACTTTGTTTTTAAGGCACTACAGGTGCTGGAAACCGCTACTCACCCCAGTTTGTGAAAGCTGCCAAACTCCTCCACTGGAATGGACACTATAAGCCTTGGGGGAGAACCTCCTCCTTTTCTGACGTGTGGGACAAGTGGTACATCCCAGACCCCACAGGGAAATTTCATCCAGTGCGAAGACACACAGGAGACAAATAGATCAAAAATGGGTATTATGAACCATCAACCAGCCAAGCCAGCCCTGTTCCAGCAGGATCACGCCTATTGATGTCTCAGGAACAAACACAAGTATGATGCAAGGCCATTTCACTTGCCAACCCTGTATTTCAGTTCTGCCATCCTTCTGACATGTAGACCTGTGTATTCTCACAATGCCTTGAACGCATAGAATGAATCATTGTCTTTTCCTACCCAACACATGTAATTGTTGCTGGGAGCACCAAAGTATTCCACACATATGGGAAAAGCCAATGATTTCCATTATTTATTGTACTTATGGTGCGGTAGATTAAATGTTTCAGTCCCTTTGGTACAGATGCCCTTGAAATTGCTATGGTCTGTACTTCTCCAAACATTTTGATATATGAAAACTGTTGAAAGCAGCTTGTTTTACTAAGGAAGCATATTCTATGCATTCTTGCATATGATCAGAGGTCCTACATCTGCACAATGGAAATCAATGATGCATCATATATGCTTAGTAGTATTGACCTATACCTTGTGACAATGTGCCAAGACCTCCACATACTTCAACCAACTTATGCTAACATTCTAATAATAATCAATGGAAAAGGATTTTGTATAAATACCTCAACTATAATAGAGTAGCTCAGTTGGCCCCAATCTGACTGAAATCTTCAACTGGTTTAAACAGTTACATTTTCCTCTGAATAATCAGTTCAGTCTAAGATTAAGCAGATATTAGCCATATAAATGCCTGATGTCATTACCTCACTTCAGTACTTTTTGTAGTGCAAGTAGTGCATTTTTCAACATGTATTAAACATTATTGCACATACGTTTATCAGATTTCAGTTGACCATATTTAAATTTTACATTTTGCAGGACTTGTCTGAGCTTAGTTCTTTTTTCATGTGTGCAGTAACAATTGGAAATAACAAAAGAAAACATGCAAAAATACCATTGAGTAATTTTCAATATAAATACCGGTAGTTAGAATGGGATTCTCAACAATATAAACTGTTAATCCAATGCGACTCTCTGACTACTGCAGTCAGGTTAATGCAGTTACACCCTGAATGTAAATGTAATCAATTTTGGTCTGAATGGCCCCAGCTAACTGAAATATACCAAACATGAAAATCCAAATGAACATTAATACAATACTGTTTTGCCCATCAAGCTGAACTCTTACCGTGGATGTTTTGTCAGGATATTTGCTGTGGTTTTTAATAATTTAATATGTAAACCACTAACCAAATCACACCTCTTGAATAACTGAAGAACATACTAAGTATAAGGTAAGTTTGCACAGAATTGTCATACTTTATCCCGTCATTGACAGGATTTTTATACTCTAATAACTCTAAAGCATTCACCTTGCTGGTGTAAATATTTGTCATCCTTTTGTATAGATTAAATAAAATTGTTACATTTTATCGTTAAACTTGTGATGCTATTTTCAGATTTATCTCCAATGTATTGATGTGCATGGCTGGATGTTTTATTTTCAAGACTCCGTTTCCGAGCTTGTCTCCAGTTCCGTTAAAATATCTAATCTGTAAACATTACCTGAAAAAGTGATTTAGAATTGAAACCAACCACAATCAACCAAAGAAAATGCAGTTCAAGTATGGAGCAGGAGACTCAAGCGCAGCTGTGTCAGTTATCACACCTAGTTTCTCCCTGTAAACTCATCAGTAGCTTGTAAGGTGTGTATGTATCTGGAAAATAAATCAAAAAGGTGGCCAGGAGAGAGGGGTGTAAAAATATAAACCAGTTTGAGGCATTGCAGAGGGTTATTTTATTACATGTAGGCTATATACACAATCTGCATGAACGTAAAATTTTACAAAATACCTCTGGACGCCTTTTCACTGACAGTTTGAGGAAAAAGTCACTGGTTAAATATGCCGCAACATATTTTCTTCCAGGCTTATAAAACAGTGAGGAAAGGGCACACATTCAACACCAGTGACTACGTTAGTCCTAGTCTGAAACCAGTCACCTAGCCAGTTAGGACAGGCAGCGTCTTTCAAATACTGACTGTGAATCAGTTTTGCTTTTCATGGCGAGATGGTCAGTGATTCTATATATCAGCGTGGTCATGAATCTTGTCAAGTCCAAGTCTGCATGTCTACAAGACATTTGGGTGGGGTTGTTTGGGGTGAGGCATTAGCTCAGAGGCAGTGCAAGGGGAAAGATCATTTAAAATCTGTGTTGAAGTCATAGGCGTCATCCGTCTTAGCCGTAGAGAAGCTGATGTCGACTGGGACAGACTGGAATCGCACTTGGCCTGGCTCATCTGGAAATATGAGGCAAATTATTTAAAAATATGGCAGAACGAGTGCAGACCTTCCTTAGTGATAAATGGAGAATAAGGAACATTTTTGAATGTAGAATTTACTTTTGACTGATGGCGGCTGTGGTTCCTCCGTTTCTTCCTCTTTGTTGGACTCCTCTGCAATATGCTCAAGCTGAAAGAGCAGCAGACGTTTCAAAGACTTAAACTCCAACAATACATTAAGATACACAGATTACTCTCATTAAGGGGTCTAGCCAGCAGGATCAGAGTTGGATTATAAGTCTTCATCAGCAAATCAAGACTTGCATTATTGTCCTCATTTCCATGCTGGTGTGCAGACCAGACTTAAGATAAGGTTCCAACCACCTCTGAACAGTGCATGTACGCTCAAAGTAGGCACAAGTCACTGGCTATATAAAATGATATGTGATTTTGCATTAGTACGGTTTTGCACTGACGAAAGCAATCTGAAAATAAGATGTAGAGATGATTGGCCTGCCTCACACAGTAGGCTCAAGAACAAATTATTAGCATGCCATGAGTTGTGGTGCACAATCTGTTTTACATCTTTGAAAATGTCAATATCTCATTTACCCCCATTTTGAGAATGAGTATCAAGAATTATAACAATCTTTAGTGTATTCTAATTTGGCTTTAGGTGTGTAGCAGCTGTGAAACAACTGGAGTGAAGTGTAATCAGAATAGAGCAAGGAAAGTATTGTGTAGCTTGAGCTGTAGACTAGAGTATTTAATCAAGCAGTGCAGGTATCACAACTATGGTGATGCATAGCAGAGGTATGGCCTATGGACAGGCCTATTTTTGCTACAGATGACCAGAGTCTTGGCTCTTCAAATATAGCATACTTCTGACATTGTAAGCAGAATTGTTTAACATTTGCTAGAAGAATCATGCAGCCCAGAGAGAACTTAAATCTGAAGGACTTCAGATATGCATTACTGGCTAACAGGAACTTGGGTACCCATTGAGACTTGGGACTCTACTATACAGCGACTGCTACTAGAGCTCTCTGCTCCTCCGGTCCTGAATTTGAGGAATAACAAACCACCAATACAAAATTCCTGTGACATGATAGTGGTTCTACATAGTTACCTCCTCATTCTTCTTCTCTGCCTCTTGCTCTGTGGGTGCAACACCAGGTTTCTCTTCAGGGAGGTCACTGATGATCAGCAGGCCTGCAGTGGGGCCTTTAGAGATGAAGCCTATACTACTTGCCTGGTTGGGGAACTTAACACCTGAAAAGGACAGCAAAAGCTGGTGTCAGCAGCACAGTCAGAAGTTACCATCTTCTTTTAGTGGCTAGATAATCAAAAGGGATTGCACAGAGTCCTAAAGTAAAAAAATAATAATTGTATAACTCAATAGCCACCATTTCATTTTTAGAATAATTTTAAAGTAGTCCAAAAAGTAGAACCAGGGGTAAATGCTCTCTTGAAAGGTCTATTTTAGATACAATTACCTATTCCAGATCTCATGCCTATCTCCCCAGATAGCCACAATGTACACTTAATTATGAATATAGTCATGCTTTTCATGCTAGATCATCTCAGCCTAGTGAAGGAAAAAGTTGATACAGGTCAAAAGAAAAAATTGGAATTTTGTCTGTCCGAAATCTTAGCTTGAAACAGCCAAACAATTTTTCTTGATTCTTCAGTTTTCGCCCCCTTTCTTTCAACCTGCACTCAGGGGCCTAACATTTTGATTGGCATCTCTTAGCCAGCTTGAGGCACTTTTCAAAGATAGATGAGTGTATACAATATTCAGTTAGTTTGTCTTTACCACAGATTGGCATGCCGGTGAATTTAAAAAAAGCACACTGATCATGATAAGTTACAGCAAGTGAGGTGATAAATATCTACTGACACCACTTTCACCACTGCTACTGCTTTTGAGTATCAATCTTTTTTTTCTAAAATATAGTTTTTATGGCATTTTCTTTATTAGACAGTACAGATTCGAACCCAGGACGTCACGGTTATATGGTACGCACCTTAGACCACTGAGTCACCAGGACGCTCGAGTATCAATCTTATAAGTTGCTTTTGACTAACAATCTGAATTAGTTTGGACAAAAACCGAGATACAATCCCCTTTTCTCCATTAGAGACCCAACATCGTTCTATGTGGAAAAGGCAGAAGATTTGGTCAGTTTGCTCTGATTTATGCTGTATATGGCTCTAGATACCACATTTTAAGTATCAGGAAATTCACCAAATCCCTATTTTGATATCGGTTCAATATGCAATGCCAGCATGGGCAGTGTAGCATCTCCATTTCAAGAACAGAAAGTAAATACCCGTACCTTTCAGAGCCTCCTCGTTGCCAGTTTTAAGTCTGTTTAGGTCCCAGCCCTTCTGCATCTCAGCAACCATGGCATTAGACAGGTAGGAAGGGAGGCTGTGGTTCTCTGGTACCTTACAGTGGTAGCTCAGCTTGGCTCTGAGAAAACACAAAAGCAGTGACACACACACAGATTGAATATGACAATGAAGATAAGGCTGCTTCCGTTTTTTCCAACTATGAACAAGAACTCAAATGGGACCTTAAAGGGTAATTTATACTTCTGCGTTGAAGCTACGCCGTAGGTCTTTCCGGTGCCGGCGTAGCCCGCAGAGGCTGCTGCCGTAGCTTACGTGCACCTCTCCAAACATTTTACTGCGCGTAGGGCGACGCAAGACCGCAAGAACTGCGATTGGCCCGCTTCGTATTTCCTCCTACCTGTATCTGGTTGATGTCCGCCGATAGTGAAGACAATGGAGAAGATCGAAGGGAGACTAGCTGAGCACGTTTGCCAATATGTTCATTTGTAAGACACCTCACCTCCGAATTATACACACTACCAGATGTCAATGAATTTGTGGTGAGAAATATCCCAGAACGCGAGTTTCAGAGAATGTAAACACTACTACTTCTGTTATTACTTCCATGCTAACAAAGCCTATATAACTATAAATGCTTGCACCGCCGTAGACACCTATGCCGTAGGTACGCCGTAGCTTCAACGCAGAAGTATAATTTACCCTCAAGTACTCCCTGCTCTGAGGAATACAAGCCCAGCATTTAGGTTACCTGTATAATGATGATAATAATCATTTGGGTTTAGCCTTCTATACTGTTAATGGTAATTGCAATTAGCCTGGCATAGCATTTGGATCAGAGTTGGATTAGAGGTCTTCATACTGAAATCAAGACTTGCGTTGTTGTCCTCATTTCCACACTGATGCACAGACAATTGCCCACCCTCCTGATCCAATAGCTTGAGTAAAAGGTGAGAACACTCACCCTGTCCAATCAGCAAGGAAAGCAGCGGCTGCTTGCTCTGTGTTAGGGACTCCACCCTTAACCAGATAGCCACGTTTTTTGGCGAACAAGGTTAAAAATTCCAGGGAGTTTCTGAAGTCTGGTACGTTGTACTGGAGCATTATCTGAAACAAGAGGGATAAATGACCTTGAATGCCTAAATTGCCATTTTCATTTACAAGACACAACCAAAACATATTTCCTTATTTACAGAATACACACTACACCAAAGTTTCTCCTCTTCAACAAGATAATTTATTTACTCTAGACACCTGCACACCTCAATCCCTCTACCCAATTTCCTCCAATCGTTTGCTCCCACTCGACACATCTTTCCCCCTTCAAGGGGACTTGTATTGTACATGCATCCCTCTCCCCCACTAGAAAACAAATTGATATTGTAATGTCTGCTGCACTGAACCACTACCATTTTAATGTCCCTCTTGACATATTTTGTTTCCATTTCCTTTTAAACTTTGATGCAAATACTTTTGTTTTTATCCATCATTTGTCTGGAAAACCCACTGATGAATTTGTATAGATAGCCCATGATGGCCATCCTTTTTCACCTAGTATATCCAACAATTTGCAGTGTTGCCCAATCTCCCACCCCTCCTACCTGAGTCTTGTCACACTGTTTGAGCAGAGTCCTCACAGCCTCCAGCACACTCTCCTGCCCCTCCTCCAGCTGCAGGCTCCTCAGGGCCATGGAGGCTGGTGGGTTGGATGGCGACGCCACAATCCCTGGGCTGTCCAGCAGCTTCACGTTCTTTAAGATGTGCACGTCCTGCATGGACCTGAGGGGTGGCATGAGATGAGGTTGGATGGTGGGGATAAGATACAACTAAGAGGGGCTAGTGGCAGATAATATCCCGTTGGGAGCAAATATCCAAATAAGCAATTACAGGAATTAATATATATACACATAATTTCAGATGAGTCAGTAACAAGGTAGGTGTAAGAAGCTCAGTGTTGGATTGAAGAAAGACTCCACGGTCTTGTCAGATCATCAAGTTCATCATATACTTTTCCCACCAATGACACACCAATAGTAATGCACAGAATGCTTCCAACTTGTATTTGGCAATTCTGCTAAATATGCCATGTTCCACAAATGCTACATTTCTACTCAAAATTAGCATTTTTTAATGCATATTTTTGACTCACTTGGTGATGCCTCTCTTGACCCCGGCATTGCATGCCTGGATCCCCTTCACACTGTTGATCAGACTGCTCTTCCCCACGTTAGGGAAGCCTGAGGGTGACAGGGCACATGTGTCAAAGTTGAGGATTCAACAAAGAGGTGTGAACAAATTCAAATAATATAGAATGAACATTTCAGCCTTACCCATCACTGTCAGACTGTTGATAAATACAGAAGATTCACCAATTATTTATTATTGTTTTATATTCTAAATTGTGTTTTTATATTTTTATGCTGTACTCCATTGATTTTATGCAAGTGTAAATGTTCTCGTATTTCAGTTATTTAACTGCCAAGAGAATATTCAATAAAGAAAACTTGAAACTGAATGAAATTAATTCTAACCAGAATTAATATATACACGCCATACTGCTGTGCGAGACAGTAGAACAGCTGGATCACAAAGTTGGATTTAAAGTCCTCACAGAAATCAAGTTCATCCTAATCCACACCCCTTGGAATATACCGGTAGTGTCCATGGATGTCACATTCTCCAATAGAAAAAAAGCTGTATATAGAGTATAGTTTCAGCTATATGAGAAAGCTATGCTTACCAACTATGCCCACTTTGAGTGAGCCTTCACTCTGTGTGTTAGCTGCATAACTTGCAAGAAGCTCGCTGAGACAGCTGTTGCCGAAGCAGACTGCTCCTCTGGATTTGTCCAGGACTCCATTGGAAGCGACTATCCTGCTCTTCTTTTGTTGCTGATGAAGACAGAATCAGACAAGTGAAATGCCTTAAATATGTCACACAAAGAAAGTGTTTTTACTTTGCGTTGCTTATATTGGACAGCAAAATAACGAGCCCTCTGCATGTCACATTTACCTAGTTTCTTCCAGTGGCTGGAAGCTATTTTAGATGCTAGCAGTTCACATCCTTGCATTATCTCAATCAACAAGACTTAAGTCCCTTCATGGTCAGGCACCCCAGTACATCTCTGATCATCTTCTTCCTCACACACCCACTCGGGCCCTAAGGTCCTCTGATCAGAGACTACTGGTGGTACCTAGAACCCGCCTGAAAACTCACGGCGACCGGGCCTTTCAGTCTATGGCACCCAAATTATGGAATGCTCTGCCCTCGACCCTACGATCCCTGGAATGTGTTGATGTTTTTAAAAAACATCTTAAAACATATTTATTCAGGCAAGCTTTTAGTTAAATTAAAGTGTTTTCTGTTTTTCACTCGTTCTTCTATGTGCCGTGTAGTTTGTCTTGTTTTGATGCCCCTTTTTTTGTAGTTACATGTTTGTTCATGTTTTGTTGTACCATTTTAGTACTGTAAAGCACTTTGTGATTTTTATCTGTGAAAGGTGCTAAAGAAATAAATGTATTATTATTATCTGCTTGCGCCCCTTGATTAGGATTTTGAGAGCTGACCCACTAAATAAATACATGCAAATCCTGAAATAAATAATGTATGGTCCTCATCCTATGTTGAACATTTTCTGTAATGGAAAGGTTTATTATTAGTAGTATTTATTTTTATCACAAGTAGTCTGATTTTGTCTGAAGAAAAATTTGGTTAAGTTAAAACATTTAAAAATAAGCACATCCTGCTTTAGAAAACTACACACATTTTGTGTCAACTATTTAGTGGGTCACTTTTCAGAACATGGCCAGCAGGAGATTCTTGTCAATACCGACAATGGAGGGAAACTGATTGTTAGCATGTCGACAAACTACTGACCAACGGCAGAAAACAAGACACAGAACAAGCTGATGATAGTGTCAAATACAACTGCTTCAAAGAAAGAAACCCACTAGTCTACAGTACACCACACACCTTCTTTACAGACTCAGTACTTCAGCCCACATTTTGTTTTGTTCACAAACACACCCCGTCAGCTCTGCTGTATCAAACAGAGCCACTCAGTTGTGTTATTTGTTTGTTACTCTCGGAGGTTATAACCAGTTATAACAGCACAACACAAGCTGCTCAACCTTCTCAGTCCTCCATATTACAATGATGTATAGATACACCATTAACAGCAAATTATTCTTAGTAATCAAGCAACTCCCCTATATCCACAAAGGATATAGGGGACAATCTTGCCGAATGTTGGACTTTGCCACAAGCCCCTCTATTCGTCTACAGTGACGCATAATTCTCCATCCCATGTAGGCTATTACATTTTTTATACAATGAAATGCTCTTGTAAGACTTTGTCTGCATAAAGTTGTGACCCTTTGCTGTAAGTTGTTTCACACTGAAATAATTTGGAATTTAAATATTTTCTTTTTTAAATCCATAGTAACCTAAGAACAGGAGATATCTATTAAAGATGTGGTTCATGGATTTCAGTGTAACCACACTCACACGTTTCACTAGCCAAAACTTTTCTTCCTTAAAATATAATCAAAAAGGACTGCAGAGAATGTGACTGCATGGATTTCACCATCTTGATTAGTAATGATAATGCTGATAATGCTTACTGCCTTCACATAATCTTCTCAAGTTGATTTCACATCTGTCACAGTCAATAAGTGCTATTGCTTGAATTGCAATAACCAATTGGTATGTGGGTCTTAGACATAGTTAAAGCTACAGTACGCAACGTTTGACATTAAAATAACAATAAATAAACAGGATGTATTATAAAGTGCAAGTCTGTGTCCGTCTGTGACCCTGAGTGTACATGCCTAAATCCTCTGTTTGGCAGAAATTGCTTTTCAATGATACTTGGGATGTTTGGGGGCATATGCCTTTGCTGTGGGCACGGCCAGCAGTGAGTTGGGTTGTCCAACAAGTGGCTATCAAGTTCAAAGAAGTCAAAGCAACAACAATGGCAGAAAGCAGTAAGAAACAAAAGAACTGCAAAGCTAAATGTGCCGCTGACAAAACCCATTCAAAAACATGAGTAAATATCGGCATTGCTCGTCTTTTCTTATTGCAGATTGGCTGCATTCCTCATCTGCTTCTTCAACGTCTGTTGTGGCTTTACAGATGCTGGTTACCTAAAGCTTGGTGCACACTAGAGGATAATTGGGCCGATTTGGGGTCAGATTCGCTTAAAATAGATAAAAATCTGTTAAATCTGTGGTCTCCCATGTTTTTAGAATCGGTTAAGATTTGAAAAACCTCTAGTGTGCACCCAGCTTTAGGCTAGATGGTGTTTCAAGGTGGACAGCTCATCAAGATGAGAGACAACACTTGGGGTGGGAACTTGACCAACTGAGGGGGAGGAAGGCAGGACTAACACTTCACTTCCTGCTTCAAGGCGAAAAGTTGCATATTGTAGCTTTAATCTTATTCATGTATTCACAGTTGACCATTCACACACTTCTACCTTTAAACTTTTTTTAAAACAACTTCTAATTGTAATAAGCATTTAGTGCAAAAGCCTGTAGTCGAGAGTGGTTGGCGAATGCGTCCATAGCTCAAGAGACAAAATTTGTCACGCTGACTTGATCGTGAAATGAGGGTCACCGACCTACAAATCAGCCTCAATGTCCATAGATGTTTCTATGCTGTAACTAAGTGTGTCTTTTTTATCACTCATGTATAAAATGCACCTCCTACCACTGTTTTGTCCTTGATCTGTGTGGACGCCTTGAACGCCACAACTGGAAACTCCTGTTGTAGACACTGCATCCACCTCTCCACATTTTCTTTAGGTACCAGATCTAAAATGCAGGACATCAAAGTCAAGATACACGAGATATAGTGCATTCAAAGTAATATCAGCTTGATGCTGGTTGCACTGAAATTCACAGTAGAGCACCACATTACTAAACAGTGTGTGTACTTAACAGTAAGTTGACATGCCAGTGTCTCATATTTATTTACCTATTTTGTTTAAAACGAAAAGCAGTTTCTTGTTGCCTTCCCTCCGGAGCACAGCCTCCTCCAGCTGCGGGCACCTGTAACCCAGCGGATCACGAGCATCCAGGACTTCTAGTAGGACATCAGATGCATCAATTACCTGAAAAGGGAGACAGATCAGTTTAACAATAATCAGATGGATTTGATCTCCTTGGCAGAGGTCACTGGGGTGGTTAGAAAACTCAGTTGCAAGGCGCCAGGGTGGATGCGATTCTTCCCGAAATGTCTCTTCAATGTCACGTGGATTTTGGGAACAGTGCCTTTGGATTGGAAGACAGGAATGGTGGTCCCCATCTTCAAAAAATGGGACCCGAGGGCGTCCCAAATATTAAGGAATCACACTGCTCAGCCTCCCTGTGAAAGCCTATGCCAAGACGCTGGAAAGAAGTCTCCGGCCGACTGTCAAACCTCGGGTTCAGGAGGAACAATGTGGATTCCGCCCTGATCACAGAACAGTAGACCAGCTTTTTACCCTCTTGCAGATAATCGAGGGGTCATGGGAATTTGCTAATCCTGTCTACATGTTTTGTGGATGTGTGGGGTGCCTTGGCGCAAGAGCCGTGTTCACATTCTTGGCATTAAGTCAAGTTCGTTCAAGGTGTGCATCAGACTCCGACATGGGTGCGTCTTGTCCCCTCTCCTGTTAGTGATATTCATGGCCAGGGTATCAAGACGCAGCCGAGATCTGGAGTGTCCGGTTCGGTGATATTAGGATGGCATCTCTGCTGCTGGTAAGGATGCCTGCCTACCAAGTTCAAGACACGTTCTGTACTCCTCTCAGGTTCTGCATTACCTGATAAAAAGTAGAAAGACATGCACATTGTCTTACCTTGTTTAATTCAGAGCAAAGGAACTGTTTTGAACTCTTGTCTGGGGCAATCCGTTTCTCTGACTGACTGCCAACATCATCCTATGCAAATGAGACACACAAAGAAATAAAAGTAAACAGTAGACAGTAAAATGATCAACTACTAATTAAAAATTTTGTCAAATCATTCTAGTATACGTTTTTGCCCTTTACCCGTCGAGCCTTCTTGGCCTTAGGATCTGTTTCTTTACTTGCAGCCTCCCTCCCCTGCTTCCTCTTCTGGGCTCGCTCCTCTTTTTTGGCTTGTGTCTTTTTCTCTTTTTCCTCTTCAATCTACGAGAACAATTTGGTCAATGAAAACTACTGGGTAGCAAAAACAATGTTACCATCATCCATCTACATGCACTTCAGAAATTGGCTGCCAAATGGTCTGGGCTGCGTTTCCCAGTTTCGATGTACCTTAACGTCCTACGAAGGTTTTTAAGGAACACATAACGAACGAAGACCCGCCGGCTACGAGTGTTTCCCAGACTCTACCTTAACGGCTGCCTTAAGGAAGAGGTTACGATGTACCTTAAGGTAGGGCTGGGCAATTAATCGAGTTTCAATTTCAATTACGATTTTGGCTTCCCACGATCATGAAAACAAGATAATTGAGATAAAACGATTATTGTGCAGCATGCAGTGTTGCTCTCATTTTGTCTTGTTTTGTAAATGCAGCGCACCCTTCCTCCGCAGCGGTGCGCTCCGCCCCTCCCCCCAAGCCCAAACATTAGTTTCAGCTCGAGTTGAGAACAGGGAGGAGGGAGCCACGGCGCGTTTCTATGGTTATTTTGAAACATCCTTGGTAGAATTTGTAGAAGATGACAGAAAGACAGCCTTTGGTCAAGAAGAAAGGTCAAACAAATTCAGTTTCAGTCAGACTTGTTAAGTTCAATAAACGCATATGATGTTCTCAAAGTCAATGAGTAATCGTGTTTATAATCGTGATCTCAATATCAATCAAAATAATCGTGATTATGATTTTTGCCATAATTGCCCA
>OMLI01087901.1:0-14473 GCA_900302605.1 Rondeletia loricata
GTCTGACATGCAGAGCGCTGCTTGCTGTGGAGAGATAGCGGAGAATTTATCAAACAATTTAAGGTGTAGCCTATGCTTTGGTTAAAAGTTAAACTTATCTCCTTATAGTACTTTCTGCTGAGTTGCAGGCTATTGCTTTGAGTTGTAGCCTAGGCCTATGCCAAACGAATGTATTCTTGTAAGTTATTTTTTTGTCCGCATGTAATTGCTGACACCCAATTTGACATTTTGAATGTTGCAATATATATTTTCGTTACATAATATAATAGGCATGTTACTGTATTTTTTGTAGACAGGCCTGAATCTGCACTAAACTGTAAGTGATTAATGTATACAGAGATCTTGTCAATACAAGTTCCAAACTTTTGGACAGCCCATTCTGTCTGTGTGTTTTTTGCGTGCGTGTGTATGTGATGATGTCATCAACGACGCGTCGACGTTACGTCGACTTTATTGATAGAAAAGTCGACTTGAAAAAATCAGAAGTCGTGCAACCCCTAGTGTGTGTACACTTACCAGGTCCATCTCAGCCTTCTCCAGCTGTTTCTTCTGCTTCCTCAGCTTTTCAGCGTGCAACAGCTCCATACGGAAGTACTAACACACACAGTCATTCAAGACAATTACAACAGCATATTTGATAAATGCACAGTCACTCGCCTTATGATTACACGTCATCGCTCTTCACAAAGTAAAATTTCACTGGGTGGCTGGTGACTAACAGCAGCTATCATCCCTTTTCACAGCATCGGTCACCTCGCTGAACCGTTCGAGTAACCCAGTGTACCCAAGTCCCTGTTATATCAGTTACACTGGAATGCTACATAGGTTCCATGGTTTAAAAATGGGAGAGCTGGATGCTCTTTGGATGAAAATTGGGTTTTCTGATTCATGTAAAAAAAAAAGGGGGATTCAGGGGACTCCAATATCTGTTTGTTTCCTTTACCTCCTGGTAGACTTTCTTGTTGTTTGGGTGGAAGCGCAGAGCCCTCAGAAACAGGTGCCTGGCACTCTCTGAGGAATTTCTATCCTCCAGCTCACTCTTGGCGGCCATGATCCACAGGGCTGAAGGAGAAGTAGAGTTAAAATCACCATTACTTTTCAATTGTAGGAGACATCATCATCCCGCTTCTTCCTGCTTGTTTTCTTCATCCCAAACATGTATTTAAAAACAGAGAATTTTTTTACGTTCCGGTCATTCTAATACCATACTTTAAGATGCATGTATGGGACTGCACATATCCATAAATTAAATCACAGTGGATGATAAGATAAAGCACTATCTTCCGTACCTGGTTTGTCAGGGTGGATAGCAAGCATGGCTGAGAACACCTTACTCAGCTGGCCCTTGGTGGCCTAACATACGAGACCCAGAAGAGATCGTTATTAGCATGGGAGAACAATGTTACGCCTGACTTTGTTGCGTTGAAAGCAAATGGTGCGATTGTTACATACCCATTTCTTACAGAAAGCAACGTGTGAGAGCCACAGCTGCACATCATCCTGCGAGAAAAGAGGATGTCTGTCTGTTCACTCATTTATGCATTCAGTCAGAGCATCACAGCAGGGGACAAATTATTAAACACATCCCATTATAGCTTTAGATTTCAAAGGACAAAGTGGGGGGGAAAACTATCTGAATAAAGACAAACATATCACCGAATGTGCATCAGGCAGTATGCAATACGCTTTATCAGTGGTTAGTATAATATATTACCTTCCACTTATTTGTTGCTCTTCTGAAGACACTATTTATTCTGTGGATGATGGGGTACTCGATCTCTTCTCTTTTGAACTGGTAGCGTATGTGCTGCAAATGAAAAGTGAAGAACAGTCAGATGAGTTGATATTATTTCAGGGCGGCATTGAAAAGGTAGCCAGAGTGTCCGCCCATTCTGCCCTGCACTGTAAATCACAGGCCCTATTTGCCATGCACACTTTGCTAAGAAGCACAGTCGGTTTAGCACTACGGTATTAAATGCATTTTAAAGGCCATTTTAAAAATTCAACTTAAAGTTCACAAACATTGACTGAAGTGTCCCGGGGCACAGAAATAACAATAATGGGTGACATTCCCCTTTAAAAAGTATTTCCCTGAAAAAATGACTCTAAAACAAAGTGAATATTAACATGTGATAGAGTGATAGAATGTGTCACTTTACTATTTTCTACACTACTGCCATGTATAGTGTAACACGGGTCACTTACCGCTCTTCTCTTCTTGATCAGCTCTAAAACGTTGATTTCATACTGCAATTAAAAAAATCCTGAGGTAAGTATTGTAAACTTAACATTGCTCATAGCCTTCGTGTTCTGACGTCTAAAATCCAGGATGAAGGTATGACAGTTTTCATGATTATGGCAATCTACCTGAATGTACGCAATGAAATCCTCTTTGTTAATGATCAGCCTGTGGAGCTTGTATTCCAAGGCCGTTGCTCTCTTGATTATGGATCTACAATAGAGAAAATAAATATCGATTAACTAAATACCTGGGATCAGATCTTGTGACAGAGATATAAGCAAATATGTCTTTCTTACGTTATCCATTAGGTAACGTTAAAGAAAAAGCAAACCAACCTGTGTGGGTGACTTAATAGGCAAGCTGACATTAGATGACTGTTACTGGAAGAGCTAACGTATAAACAAGAGCAGTGATTCCCTTCACTCTGTACTGTCATCTCCCCATCTACACTAACAACAGGTGCCCAGTTCTCTACCAAATCATACACACCAACAAAATCCTTCTCGGATGGGGGTCCCTGTGACCAAATCTTATCAACAGGGGGTCCGTGGTCTAATGCATATCTACCCGAAGGTCTTTGACGTGAAAGTGTTTGGATACCCCTGGCCTAGGTTGTCTTACTTGACTTCTTTTTTGGTGAACAGTCCCACTCTCTCCAGCTGCTCCAGCTCGGGGATCCGCTCCTCGATCCGCTGTTGAACGACCTCCGCCATCTTGTCGACGCCGCGGCTACTGGTTCAGAGTGCTAGTAATATTCACCGAGAAAATAAGTTTACATGGAAGAAGTACAGAAGACTAACCGACGGAGCTCATTTTCTCCCCACACATGTGTGGAAGTTGTGATTTGCCGATCTTCCGGTTCCGTTCCGGCTCCAAATACTTCCGTAAGGAAACATGACCGAGGTGTTGCATGATGATGGCAAAAATAAAAATAGACAAGAATGTGTTTTTATAGTCAACAAACATTGCTAGATGGATAGCAATGTATTTGCTGGCAAGGAAAATGTATGGAATGTTAAAATGTCCATACATAATTAAACTAGCATTTGCCCTACCCATTACGATATAACTATAATAATCCTATAATAAAGTTTAGGAGGATACTATACAAATGCTACAGCAAAACTAGAAACTATATATAATATACTAATATTGCACGAATATTGGTGATACAGTAGGCGCTAAAAAAATGCCATAAAGCACGATACGGTCATTTTCAACTCACTATTGTGTACCACAGACGCACTGTAAATCCTTATAGGAATATTACAGCGATGCCATGGGAGTTAAAACATATAATCAAGTACGATGTGGTCACTATAGACTCATGAATGGACACCCCAAGAACACTATAAGAACAGGAATATCATAGTGATACCATAGGAGATCTAAAAAAATACCATAAAGTACCATATACTTTAAGATCACTTTCAACTCTATGAGCACTTATAGAGATATTATAGGAATGTTATAGTGATACCATAGGAGATCAAAAAATATATAATAAAATACAGTAAGGTCACTACAAACTCCTATAAGTCCCTATAAAAATATATATTTTTCCTAATGGAGTTTTTTTCCTTATGGAGTGAATCAACTGTATTCTCTGGACAAACTCATAGCTATCAATGTACAATCAAAGAAAAAACATAGTAATTTTGTGATGCGCTGTACTGTAACTGTAAAATCCCATATAAATGTAGATAGCTCGATTTCCCGCAAAATCGTAGAAAGCGAGAGCGGGTTGTGTGTCATTTCCAGCTGTAAACAGCCAATCACAGCTCTCGAATCAGTCAGCCCAGTTCCTATTGGCTGAGAAGTGGCTAATGCTCTGCTGTTCTGTACAAATCGGAGGAAACCAAACAGGCAATAAATTAGAGATAGTTAATCAATAATTTGGTCCAAAATACTCACACCATCCCCGATATCAGACACTATTTTGTTGTAATTGAACGTGGGAAAACTCAGGCGTATTGGATTTTGTTTTCTAGCCAACTATGCTAGCATTGCTAGCTAACTAGCCAGCATCTCGTCGCCTCTTCACTTTCATGGGCTTCTGCTGGTGAGTCTGCCAGGCAAGGCTTGTGCTCTAGGCAGCTGTGGCTAACAAATGCCATCAGCCAGGTTTGGTTGCTTTTCTTTCTGTTGTTTATATCTAAGATCTACCACATACAGATTAGCGGGGTTTTTCCTCTTCACGGGGTTGATTAAATGAGCGAATACTATGCTAAAACAACACCCAGTTAGCCAAAGGAAGCTTTAGTTAGCATTGTGCTTTTAGCTGAGTTAGCTCGACTGCTAATGTTAGCAGCTGCCCACTACTGGCTAAGCTAACTTGCGGGGGTGCCATTATTTCCCGTTGTTCTTTAATCTGTTGTATATCTGTTGTTGTTTGGGCTTGTTTCTCATTTGTAGCACTCAGGTCGTATTATGAGTGGGGCGAGTTGCAAAGCTAACGGCGCGGTGTACCCGGCCTCATCAGTCATGATGAACTCGGTGAAGAAGCCGAAGATGGAGCAGATTCAGGCCGACCATGAGCTGTTCCTACAGGCCTTTGAAAGTGAGATTTTATTACTCACCGATTCATAATGTAATGTTTTAGGTTTTCTAACACCAAAGTAACTTCTCGATGCTTATAATGAGCGTTTTATTACACGCTTTCCCCTACACGCTTTCCCCTTTTCTTATTTTGCTTCCCACATCTGGTCATGGCTGACAGGCCTCTCTAGTTCAACTTGGTGAAACTCCAGACATTATTTCTCATAGTCTAGTACCACACATGCTACTCAAGATATACTTAGGTAGCAATCATCAGACAGACTTTAATCAGTTTCTCATTGTCAAAAAAAATCATAGGTTACACTTAATGTGTATATAATTGGATCAGGCCTTCTTTGGTATGTGGGTGTGCTTTGGTGATGATTAGTCACAAGCTGTTAACATTTGTTGTTGTGGAATGTTCCATCAGTCATTTGGCATAATTTCTTAGATGGATTTTGACACTGAGAAATGTGATTATTGGTGGTATTACAGTAGACTGATGCAGCACTTGATAAAATACATTAACCCAGTGTAACTTGCATTCAGTTTCTCCTTAGTTTCTCTTCAGTTCTTCTAGAGGTGGCATTGTTTTGCATACAGAGCATCAAAAGTTTGATTGTTGGATGTTAGATGTTATAGTCATTTTTTCTATTTCCAGAGCCAACTCAGATATACAGATTTCTCCGCACAAGGAATTTGATTGCAGTAAGTTAATTACGGTACATATTATGATCTGAGTCAGTTATTGATTAGCTATCCCAATCTCAATGAGTCTGATGAATCTCCTCTTATTTCCATTTTAGCCCATATTCTTGCACAGGACGCTCACCTTCATGTCTCACAGAAACACTCGAACAAATGCCAAAAGGTACAATATTTGGTGATTTGTTATGGATATGAAGTATGATATATATAAACACTGATGAGTTTTGATACATTTATTTAGAATCTCATTTATATCCTGAGATGACCGTACTCCTGAATTCAGTTTGAACCTGTATGCCTTCATTTGAATTCTTCTTCCCAGGAAAACATTCAAAGTGGACGATATGTTGCAGAGAGTGGAGAGGATGAAGGGAGAGCAGGAATCTCAAAGGTAACACAGCAAGACAGGCTCCTCTATAACTACAATAAGAGTTGATGGGCCTCATTTATCACTATTGCTGTATGTACACAGAATTGAAGGGCACTTGAATACCAGGGAAACCTTATTCAAACACAAAACATGAATGCCAATTGTGCATCTATCAAATGTCAGAACAACTTTGTTCATATAACTCTTCATATTACTTGGTAAATGAGGTCCCCATCAGTTGGAGCATTTGTATTTGACCTAACCTACCTGTGTGTTATGTTGTTTCTTTAGCTTGTCTTCACATCTGCAGCTAACCTTCACTGGGTTCTTCCATAAGGATGGTAGGCAGAAGCTACTCTTTACCAAGTACTTGTGTTTAGCATGTTTGTTTAAAGTTATCCAGGAGTTTGTGATATCTCTGGGTGATTTTCTTTTTTTAAAACCTTGATTCACCAAATGAATAACACAAAACTATGTTTTGTTGCCATACAGAAAAGCCATCTCAGAATTCAGAAAATGAACAAAGTTCAGTATCCTTAGAGGTGCTACTTGTCAAAGTCTGCCATAAAAAACGCAAGGTAAAGTAAAATGTTTTTGCATCTGCAAGTAATGGCTTGCACTTCTCCAGAAAAGTATATTTCATCTACTGCTAAACTTTCAATACAGTAGTGATTGTGTTTGTTAAAATATATGTGCTTGCCTGTCTTTCAGGATGTCAGCTGCCCGATTAAGCAAGTGCCTACAGGTAAAAAGCAGGTGCCTTTGAATCCTGACAGTAACCAAACCAAGCTTGGCTCCTACCCTTCCTTACTGGTCTCCAGCAATGAGTTTGAGCCCAGCAACAGCCACATGGTCAAGTCCTACTCACTCCTGTTCAGGGTGTCACGCACAGGGAGGAGGGATACCAACGGTCTGGTCAATGGAGAAGCCAATGAGAACATTGGTAGGCAGAACCTCAAAATCCAAATGGAATCCTTTTGCGTTGTTTTTCTATTTCTTACATTTGTATTATTTATATATATATGCAAACTGACACTGAACTACATTTTTGACAATGTACAGTTGGTATGAGACTGAAAGATTGACAATACATTTTCTCATTGACTTTGGCATAGGGAAGTGCCAGGAGAGTGACAGTTTTAGTTCAGAAATGGGCCAAAGAAAGGTGTGAATCCAGGTCAAGTGAGGTGCTTGGTTGCAATGACCCATCCACACCCAATCTCTGGGTACATCGGCTGGAACATAATGGTAGATGTAGTAGAATTGTCTGACTCAGTTTGGAGGTGATTTCATTGTGGTTGAAAGGTGCTTCAGCTAAAAAGGAGAGAACTGAATCACAGAAGTGACTCAGTTATATGTTAGCATTTGGTGAGTGTACCAACTAAATTAGCAAGTGTTCCTCAGATGTTAGGAGATCATAGCAGACATTGGATAGATGGAAAATTGCTCACTCATTATATTTTGTGTGTGTAGATGTAACGGAGACTCCTAGTAGAAAAAAGAGGAGCTCATCCCATAGAGAGGAGGGGGAGACCACAGAGACCTATGTTGCACAGATGACCGTCTTTGACAAGAACAGGTAAGGGTGGGTGGAAAAACCGCCATCACACAAGGCCCACTCCATGGGACCTGATTGCTGTGTATTTTGAGCTTCGCTCATATAAAATCTTGCCCGTTCACTGTTTCTTTGACTTTACTTCTAAATCATTGTCCTCTGTGACTCCTCCTCTGCAGGAGATTGCAGCTGCTGGATGGGGAGTATGAGGTGTCAATGCAAGGGATGGAGGACAACCCTGTCAGCAAGAAGCGAGCTACATGGGAGACCATTCTGGATGGGAAGGTAGGGCTGTGCACATGGAATGTCATATGGCCCCATGAGGACCTGTGAGTTAGATTAACATGGAGATGAGGCGCGAAGTTTGCTCAGTCTGAAAATAGTATAGCTTTATTAAACTTCCATTAAAAGCATGACGTTTGGGCCGTCAAAGGCCTTCATCAGAGTAAAATCACAAAGGCAGGAAACAGGTAAATATTGGTATAGGGGAGGGACCTCAGTTTGGAACAGCTGGTGACTATTTTGTTATTGCGCCCTAGGAGTGGCTGGAAAGAGTCCTTGGACACGGGGGCACTGTAGGGGGAAAAAGTCACAGCAATCGTTGGGGAGAAAGAAAAGGGAGAAACAAGAACACAACAGGAGAACCATATACTGTAGGTTGTACACAGTTAATGTCTAGGGCTATTGTGCAAGACAGTATCAATGCCCAGTGATACAAACCCACACAATAGAAAAATTTACCCACAATATAGAAAGTTTTCGCACAATAGAAAAGTTGTGCACAGTTGAAACATTTACGTAAAACATACATTGCTTATAGCCTGATTTGGCGCATTGGGCATACAAAGAGAACGAGGTGCGTCATTGTAGGGGTGGACAACGTGTCAAGGTAATATATCCAAAAAGTTTCTCTTGCCTTGCAAAGCTTATCAATATCGCCACCTTGTCTCTTGACTGTAATTTGTTCTTATACCAAAGTAAAAAAAATCACAAATGGAATGTCATCTCTCTTTGAAATGGAGAGCTACTGGGTTTGTTAGATTGGCACATCTTATGGTGCTCTTATGTTTGCACATTCTCATGTGTAATTCTCTGGAGATCTCGGCAACATAATATAGACTGCATTTGCAAGGGCAGCGAATTGCTTAAATGATGTTGCGTGAATTACAATTGATAATACTCTTGATGTGAAGCGTTTTACCCGAACTCGGGTGAGTGAATTGTTTCATGCGCCTTGTGTACAGTTGACGCATTTGTAGTTGCCAAGAGGGATAACTATTTTATTAGAGCTGGCGTGTCTGTCTTAACAAGGCTGTCCTTAAGGTTTTTAGCCCTTCGTTATGTTATAGAGGGACGTTGGAAAATGGCACCAAGCGTAGGGTCCGTTTCTAAAATATGCCAATATTTGTGGACAATATAGAGAAGTTCTGGACTTTGAGGTGTGTATGTAAACCCCTCAAAAAAAGTTTGGAAATTTGTGTTTGTTCAATCATATCTCTGTTGTTACTGTATTATTAGCATTGTATGTTATATAATTTGAAAGCCTGTTCATTTCCCTTTACAATGATATCCCATTTGTAACGATCATGCATTTGTGCGATGAGCAGCACAGCTGATTATGTGGGAGGGGTCCCAAGTGAAATGTGCCAAATTTCCCTGCCAATGTCAAACAGTGTATTCTCCTGTTGACTCTGGTGTCGGCAACACCGACAATGGAACCTGAACATGTGGAGGAATGTCATGTTCAGTGATGAGTGCAGGTTTTGTCTGCGGAAGTTGGATGGCAGGGTCAAAGTATGGAGACGACGTGCCGCGGAGAACGCTATGCTGATTGTTGCATCTATCGAGTAACAGCTTTTGGTGGGGGCAGTATCATGGTGTGGGGCGGCATCTCCATCACTGGCAAAACAAGGAAATGTGGGAGTAGAGAGAATGGAATGGCCTGCCAACAGCCCAGACCTCAACCCAATTGAACACTTGTGGGATCAGCTTGGGCGTGCTGTTCGTGCTAGAGTAACCACCGCAACCACGTTGGCTGACCTGAGACGAATCCTGGTTGAGGAATGGAATGCCATCCCACAGCAGTGTGTGACCACGCTGGTGACCAGCATGAGGAGGAGGTGCCAGGCTGTTGTGGCTGCGGATGGTTCTTCCACCCGCTACTGAGGCTCCTGACTGTTGTTTGTTCAATGAATAAAGCGTAAAATTGCCAATATGTCTTGTTTATTCCTTGTTACTGATAGAGAGTTGGTTCTTCTGTTGAGCACAGATAATGGCAAATTTGGCATGTTCTGTTTGAGACCCCACCTGCATTCACAACAGAGTTGCTGAGTCCTCAAACAAGTGATGGTTACACATGTGGTGTCGTCGTGAAAGGGAATGAATGAACTTTCCATTGATATGTTCATGATATGAACAGGTCACAAATAACCGAGATATAGTTGATTGGAAACAAATTTCCAAACTTTTTGAGGGGTTTAGTCACCAAATGGATAGGAGGCCGTGTCTTTGGCCTCTGGTTCTGTAGTAGCTGGCCACCGGACACTCTGCATCAGTCTACCCCTTCTCTCTAAATCTGGCTATAAGTTCTCCCTCCCTCTTTTTAAAATCATTTTCATTTGAGCAAATATGCTTGACTCTATGTAGTTGACTGATTGGGAGAGTTTTTTTTGAGAGATGGAGGTGGCAAATTTGTACATGGTGATAATTTATATCTACTTTTCCTAAAAAGATCAGTGGTGAGTGTAGTACCTGGTTTAGTGACATGCACATCCAGAAAGACCTTGCTGTGTGTCATGGAGAAACGTAGATGTCCTCTGATGGAATTAAAATATTGGTGAAAGGACATTAGTGAAGATAAATCGCCTGTATAGAGGCAAAATATATTATCTATGTATCTTTTATATACATGTAAATATTGATGGAAAGGTTACTCTCATTCAGAATGTGAAGCTTTTCCATGTACCCAAGATGTAAATTGGCAAAACTAGGGGCCATCTGGGTTCCCATGGTAGTTCCATTAACTTGTAGGAAGAACTCTCTTCATAAGGGTAGCTAGAAAAGAAGAGGGTGGCGTTGGATCAGCTCTTTAAGTAAAAAAAAAAAAAAAAAGTGATAGTGTTCAATAACTAGCTCATGCGCGAGAACTGTTCTGGCAGTTCAATGTTGGTTAACAGAAAAGTCACCTGTGTCCTTAAGAAAAGAAGGCAGGTCATGCACTAGGGGTTTCAAGTGGTGATCCACATAGAGGGACAGGTTTTCTGTCACGCTTCCAATGTGGATCTTTGGTAATGTGTAGAAGAGGGGAACTCGTGGATGTTGCACATAGAGAAAAGTTTTGGTGGGTTCATCGATCATAAGGGAATCCGTGGCCTCCATAAGTACCTCCCAGATCAGCTTGTTGTGATTGGCTGTAGGGTAACCAGGGAGTTGTGCGTAAAACCGTGTGTCAGCCAGTTGCCTCTCACACTCTGCAATATACTATTTGTCAGTGTCTAAAATTACGATAGCGCCTCCTTTGTCCAAATTGTAACTGTAACTTTTCAATTCATCCTTTATAGGTTAGGCTTCTTAACTCGTTTGTTATTCCCACATCATGTTGACACATCATTTTCAACCAGGCGGGAAAAAGTTTCAATTGAATGGTTTCTATGTTTAGGTGGAGTAAACTTGCTTTTTGGTCTGAAATGGGGCGCCCCTGTATTGTCACTTTGGTCGCTGTTAGAAAACAATTCCCGTAATCTAATGGTCTAAAGGTCCACTGAGATGTCAAAAGCATCTGTTGCTGTAGGGACAAATGATAAGCCACGGTTCAAAAGATACATTTCTGCTGGGTCAAGTGTTTTGCATGAGAGGTTAACTATCTGGCATCAGCCTGGTGTTGTACCTGTGTTGTGTGGTGCCTTTTTCTTTTGCTGTTTTTTTGTGTGCGTCCCTCGTTGTTGAGGTCTATCTGTGAAGGTTCACTTTTTTAATGCGTTTTCTCTTCTTTCTTTTTTTTATAAAAGTTTACCCGTGAGTTGGATCCCAGATTTCAAAGTAAAGATTATGTAGATCTTTATCAGATGTAATTTCTCAGGGTTTTTTCTGTCACAGGGTTTTGTTTTTCTGTAGTGATGGTTAATGTTTGTCTTCCTTAAGCTCCCATCTATTTCTTGCTATTTGTTGTCCTCTTCACATCCCCACATCATTGCCTAATACTCCTTATGTCTCTCCCACAGAGGCTGCCACCATTTGAGACATTCTCTCAGGGACCCACATTGCAGTTCACGCTGCGTTGGACGGGGGATGCCAGCGACAAGTCCACTGCCCCCGTGGCCAAACCCCTTGCCACCCGCAACTCGGACAGCTACGGCCCCATGGAGACCAGGACCAGCCACCACCGAGCTGCCCCAATGGGTAAGGCTGAAAAAACACTACAGCAATATTCTTCACGTCAATCTGGTCAAAATCTTTTAATATGCATCTACACTTTGACACTTATGAGCAGGAGGTGATTTGAAGAGGGCTAGGAGGGGGATAGATCTCCTGTTTTAGCACAAATGATTAAATTGATCCCTATGATTGATTATACATGTTGGTAAAGATGGGAGGGGAAAATAACAGTTTACATGCCCACCATCTGCTGTATCAAATCCACAGAATTCAGGATTTTGTGATTCTCCACAGAAATAATTTCTCCCATCTTCTATCTGTTCCTGTCAGCAGTGAAAGACTCAGTCAGCACAGATGTTCAGATGAGGAGAGAGCAGGTCCTGTGTGAGCCGCGACAGAAGCTACGTATATTTTATCAGGTACGTCACCACACACTAGTAAGGAATGTGTTTGTGCCAGTACCACTGCCTCTCTGCCACCTCAGTTAGGTCCCAAAAGACACTTGTAAATATGGACAACACGCAGACATGAAAGTGTCCTTGTTCAGCTTGTGGTCTTTTTTCCTCCCAGGCATTTTAGGAATGTTTTGATTCACTGTCACCTTTTGACACTCAGCAATATTTCATTGGTTTACCATTGCCAATTGTGATTCTAGCTCATAATCATAGCCTAAAATATGGACAGTTTTTTTGTCAGTCAGGGTTTTGGTGTCAAACTGTGACGATAACACTGAAGTATCGTGCAACCCTGCTACTGTCACCAACAAAAAACACCGGAAATTGGATGACCTTCTCCGGTAGACCTTGCAGTAACTGATATAATTTGTCTCTGCTCAGTTCCTGTACAACAATAACACGCGGCAGCAGACAGAGGCGAGGGATGATCTCCACTGTCCTTGGTGCACCCTCAACTGTAGGAAGCTCTACAGCCTGCTCAAACACCTCAAACTCTCCCACTCCCGCTTCATCTTCAACTACGTGGTAAGGGTCTCTCTCTCTCTCTGTGTGTGTGGGTGGGTGGGTGTGTGGTAGTCGGCTATGGTTTGTAGGTTAGTTGCGTCTTCATAAGACCCCAGCTCAGATTTCAAGTAACCATGAATTGTACAAATGTAATATAATGACAAAAGCATAATACTGTGCGTGAGTTCTGGTCTGCATTGATTGCATGCTTGCGTTCATAGCCATATCGCATTCACCACAACTCCGTAATATAACACATGCTATTTTGGGGGAGCTAGGGTTGGCAGTAGTGTACATCCTCCTGTCAACCCATCATCATCACATGTATTGCCGATCCCAATGTATTTGTCCATGGCGGGCGGAAGGCAGACACACACCACGGTGTGCGTGGTGTAGGCATGAGGACCTAAATTGAAACATAGCTTTTAAATGCGCAAGGAAGGCATTTTAAATGGTAGTACAAGTCCTCGCTGTCGAGGAAAAAACAGACAAGACACTCAAATGGGGAAGCAAAACCAGCACACCCTGAGGAGTGCTCTGTGATGCCAGCTGTGTTTAAGCAGCCCTCTGTGTGAGCTCTAAATCAATTTAAAATCAATATGAGCATAATGTTTGTCCTTGCGTGCCGTGTCCTTCCCCATTTGAGTGTCTTGTGTTGTGCTTGGTAGTCGGACTTACAGGAAGATGGCCGTTGGGATAAGGCCTCCGCCAGTTTTGGGCGGAATGCTGCTCCCCTTCCACTTCCTGTGTGCTGCTCTTTTCATCCCCATCTATTGATTAAAAAAAAATCACACCCAGGTGGTGAAGTAAGCGGTGCACGTGGCGCATGGGCTACTCCTGATTGGTCAAAATCTCATGCTACGAATGGACACACACACAGACGGACACACATGTCACATATAGAAGCGGCTGCACCGCTTAATAAAAACATAGCCACTTTAGCAAGCTAGCCACAGCTAGTCGGGGTTGCATTAGCACATCATTTCATTCTGGCAGCAGAACACTCACTCACTCTCATGTACATATGTTCCACCACCAAATCAGAGCTACAGAACCAATAGTCCCTCTGTTTTTGCCCAATAGCTTTTGTCCTGTATATAATCTCACTAGTGTGGTTGTTTTTATATCTGCAGCCTCACCCCAAAGGAGCGAGGATAGATGTGTCCATCAACGAGTGCTATGACGGCTCCTACGTTGGCAACCCTCAGGACATCCACAGCCAACCCGGCTTCGCTTTCAGCCGCAACGGCCCGGTCAAGAGGACTGCCGTCACTCACATACTGGTGTGCAGGTAACCGTGTGACCTCTGTTCGAAAGCATAGTTCATGCTCAACCCATGTCAGACATTGTAATTAACTGTTTTTTAAAAATTCATTAACTATGGTTTAGTGATGAATTATTAATTACTGAATTAACTTTTAATGAACTGTTCATGAAAAATGAGCTGGGTTGAAATAGATTGTGAACGAGACTTTTTAGGTACTTGTCAAGCAGGTGACCATAAATATTCTTCTTATGCAGGTCTGGAAAGTTGGGAAGAGCATTGAAAAAAAAAAAAAAAAAAATATTTTTAATACCAGTTCAAATGAAATGAGACCAATTTTGCAGTTGAAACAATGGTGAAATTGAAAATGACTAGACCTATCAAGATATAGGTCTGCGCGACTGGGCAAATCTCTAACTGGGGAAAAATGCACAGAAAGGAACTGCAACATTTTAGAAACCTC
>OMLI01087902.1:0-13454 GCA_900302605.1 Rondeletia loricata
CACACACACACACACACACACACACACACACACACACACACACACACACACACACACTTTGTTATGTCTAGCCTACACCCTCTCTTTTTCATCTATGTAGTGCTCAGTCCTCCCCTGTCATAATTTCACCATAAGCCTGATCCAAATATTGACGTGCGTGTCTTGGTTGATTGACGTGCAGCATCTAATGCCTTTTCTCTGATGACAACACACACACACACACACAGATGTGCACATATGCACACAAACACATACTTGCACGCACAGTTTGGCACTAACTTTAATGAGGGAAGGGAGAAAGAGGGAGCAAGTGAGAAGGCAAGAGAGAGAGAGATAGAGAGAGCGAGAGAGAGAGAGAGTTTTCCTTCATCACAAGGCCTCTGGTGCTTGTCTAACATATTGATAGGAGCAGCACCGAGGAGGAGGAGGAGGAGGAGGGGTCACTGATCCTAAGCTGCATCAAATCGATTCCCTCCATCACTCTGTGGAGTTACTGTTAAAAACTTCAGCAGCCGACAGACAGCATGCTATATGGATCAGACGTGGGTCAAACAGTATTTGAACAAGAATACTTGGTGTTTGTTTTAACCGTCTTGGACAAAGAAATGGGTTGAGTTAGCTGCATCAGGACAATCCAGATAGTGTCAAGTAAGTCAGGTCAGTCAATCACAGAAACGTGTACTGAAATGACTGAATAATAACTTTCCTGTGATTGTCTTGAGTGACTCCATTCACAACGCATTGCTTTTAATAAAGGCTTTTAGATTTTGTGTTAATGGCAGAGTGCTTTGGACTTTCTTTAGAGTGACTCCATTCTTACAGAAGATAATATAGACCTTTTACAAGGTGGAGCCATTCCTTTTCTTCAGGTGAGGTACATCTTAAAAATATGTTTCAATGCCACGTGAAAGAATATCCAACATTATGTGCATCACTCATTCATTCGAGAGGGGATCAGTAAAAATCCATCTTTTAGCTGTTAATCTTGGTAAAACTACTCTCAGTGGGTTATCTGTCCTCCTTTCATGGTTCCTGTTTGCCCATGCAGTGAGGCGGGCTGCTGTGTGAACATGACTTGCAGGCATGTCCGTAATATCCGGTGGCGGGGGGTAAATCGGCGTGCTATATCAATGTTCCCGTGCACTAGGTCCCCCTACGAGCCTTAACTTCTCATTAATTACATGAACGTATATCCAGCGTGGTTTCGTCCCTCCAGCTAGCGCTGACTCCATGCTGCAGGTATGACAATGTGACAGTTGACAGACTGGCCGTGTGTGTGTATTATTCAGTCTTACATGAAATTTTTTTTTGTTAAACCAAGTGAAAGATAATTTAACTTGATTCAAATGCACTTTCACTTGTCAGCTAACTGGCATACTTGAATAACGAAGAAGGAACTCTGGTCAAAATATAAATGCTATTAATTCATGACCATGGAATTCATGATATTGGAAGGTCAGCAGGCTAGCTAACTTACCCAGATAGCTATAAGCTAGTATGTCTAGTTTTAACCTGGAAGGTCAGCTAGGCTAACTAGCTAACCAATAACTTAGTATGGCTAGATTGACATTCATTTTATTTAGGAGCAAGAGCGCTACCTCCTTTCTTACCCTTTGCCTTTTTCACTGGGCTTCAGTCTAACATGTTTCAGTCTAACTGTGGTTCTCTGGCTCCGCCCACTGAGGTTTAACTCAACCAGTTAAACCTCAATCCAGAGCAGCTCGGCCTCCCAGAACTGTTTGTAACTCCAATCTGTGCTCATGCAACTGTTCATCAGTTTAGGGCACGTACAAAGCTACTGGCAGAGAGAGAAAGGGGAAGGGGAAGTAAGTGGAGAGCAGAGGAGGAGAATGGGAGGAGTGGATGCTAATCTGTTCGCATTATTCTTGATAATCCGTAGTAAAACTTCGGCTTACCTTGTGATTGGTATTATTACCGAGGTGCTGGGAACCCCACACCTATGGTAGCTCTAACTCATCCAGACAAACTACACACATGCCACACACACTGCACACTTTCTTACTCAACACAAACATGCCCTCTCACCTCTCCAGTAAAGAGCTTGCTTCTCCTAGTTATCACATGCTGTGAGGGGAGCCCAGCTGAGTGTGTGTGTGTGTGTATGTGTGTGTGTGCTTGGATGTAAAGGGTCATCCTGTCCATGTGCTGCAGTGAACGGGTCAGTGCATCTCCTGGGTGAGCTGGACTAAGGTCTGTTGCTCACTGACCTGAGGCCGCATGTCTGCACAGGACTGCGGGTGGTACACTGACCTCAGACCAGGGCTTGGCCAGAGGAGAGAAAATGCAGCATTAATATGACCGAGGCTGCTCTGGGCTCTGGTCAGACTACATGTGCCGCATCAAGTCATGGTCCTGGGTTTAGAATTCCTCAGCTTTAGTCCCTGTGGTCGGCTGACAGCATTTCACCTTCAGGCACAGTCTACTGTGCACTGGCAGACAGGTTTCATCCATAATGTGGAATTTCATTGATATGTATTTCTAGCATTATGTCTTGTTCTTTCACACAACTGATTCCTGCATTGCAGAAAGGGCAATCTAAAAGCATGTTGGTATTAGCATAATATGGAAATGCACATTCCTAACATGCTGTTGTATATGAGGCCGTGTTGTATCTCAGACCAACATTTAGGAAGGGATTCCTTGGCCTTGTGTTCACTGGGCTTATTTTTCTGAGTGTTGATGCCTTTTTTGTTTGTTTTCAAGCAGCTTTCTCTACAAAGAGCTGTACCTGGCACCTTATTTCAGAGACTCCACCTTTTTAGTTGGGCTGATCTGCGTACCTCAAGTAAAAATACTTCCACTTTTCAGAAAAACACTGGCCTTTTCCTGTTAGAGATGATGGGTGAGACGTTACAGGCAAAAACCCACCTGCAGCACTTTTTTCTCACTGCACCAAAGTGCTTCATCCCAGCAATATCCAGCGCCCTCCTAGCCAGAATAATTTCCAATGCCAATCTATCTTTAAATGTTTTCTCATCCATAAAACTATTAACAGTTTAGCTAATGAATGGCTAATGGTAAAACCATTTATTTGTTTTCAGCTCAGTTCAGCAACAGCAGAAACTCTGAAGCGGTCCAGCTGAACACAGTGCCAAATGTTCCGACAGCGTGCCAGTACTCTGTCACTAGGAAGTGTGAGATTGAATTTATTTCAGAAAATGCACTTGTCACTGCACTTTTTGGAAGTGCAAAAAAATCATTGCTCAAATGTTCTCAAAATTACTTCCCCAACATGTAAAATAAATCTATATTAGCTTGCTACACTGTAAAAAAGGTGCATCTGACCAAGTCATTTAGTATTATATTCATTCATTCATTGCCTTTACCTGCTTACTCCTATTCAGGGTCATGGTGGGATGGAGCCTATCCCAGCATGCATTGGGCAGAGAGACACCCTGGAATGTCACCAGTCCATCACAGGGCTAACACAGATAGACAGACTACCATTCACACTACCATTCACACCTATGGGCAATTTAGAGTCTCCAATCCACCTGACTTGCATGTCTTTGGACTGTGGGAGGAAACCGGAGTGCCCAGAGGAAACCAATGCACTTTCACTTGTTTCATACATTTTCTTGAAACAAGGCAGAATAAAACAGATATCGCTCGACTGATATCAAGAAAATAACGCATGATTCAATAAATGTCTTGAAAATAGCTGATTTGCATTGGAAGCAAGTGAAATTATTTCACCCCATTGGCAGTTTTTTATACTTAAAGTCAGACTAAATAGGCCTACAAGATTAAATGACTTGTTCAGATGGATATTATTTGCAGTGGCACAACTTGTAGCCTTTCTTAGGTAATAGCAATTTAGTCAGGAGTTCATCCCAGAACACTTCTGAGATCACTCATGCAAAAAGTGCAGCCATATTGAAAATAACAACAGAGAAAACTCCTGACCATTTTGTGAAAGGGAAAGTCCACCGCTGCCCCCTGGGGAGCCTGTTGTGAACAAGTGGGAAATGACAGCTTCCTCTCTGGCGTTCTCCAGCCCCAAATGCCCCTGTCGGGTCATCTGGAAGAGAACCAACGTGCACCAGGTCCTACTGTACAACGACAGGGACAGAGGAAGGATGGAGGAGGGTGGGAGGGGGTGGTGGGAGCTCTGATCCCTGCCTGTCCACGGGTCAGTGGTTACATGTGAGTGCACACCTGACACATCTTTCGCTTCCGCTCTCTCTCTTTGTCTCCTGTTTTTCTCACCTTCTCCCCCCTTGTCTTCCTCCACATTCCTCTTTCCCTTCTTCCAAAGAGAATACTTGAAGTAGAGAGTCCACTGGTATTGCGAGCCTTGGGAAAGTGTGTAGGTGTTTGTAGTGTACAAATGCGCATGTCAAGTTCACTGACATGTAAACGCACCGTTAACGTTTTTGAATTTTAATGCATATCATCCCTCTTACGCTCTCTCCCATCGTTCCTGTGTCTCTCCACTGTAAACTGTCCAATAATGCAGAAAGTAATATTTGATTAGCATGTTTTGCTCTGATGAAGAGAACCTATCGCTGCCCACTTTGAGCTGAGAGCCTGCCGCCAAGTTATGAATATTTATGAGAACAGTTGTAGACCAAGCAAACGCATTGTAATACAGTGCAGACCAAGCAGACTTCACTCACATGTCGCAACCTTAAAGTCAGAAGTCTTGTGTTTTTGCCATCTTGGCTTCTCTCCTGCATTCTTCTCTCATTTTATTCCCGTTTCTCTCCCTTCACCCCTCACTGTCTCCCTCTCCCTCTAGGATGCCTTTGAAGTGCTGGCTGAGAGCTATGAGTTCAGCGAGATTGAGGGCAAATGCCTGGCCTTCAGACGAGCTGCGTCCGTCCTGAAGAGTCTGCCCGGGGCGGTGCGGTGTCTGGGGGCCACCCAGGACCTGCCCTGCCTGGGGAAACACACCAAGGCAGTCATGGAGGTAAAGCCCAGAGTCTGGCATCACGTCCATCCGACAGCCGACTGCTTTTATTGGGGGTGCAGTCACAGATGTTTGGTGGGTGACTTTTCAGGACATTTTTTTTGTTGGTTTTGTTTGTTTAATGAATTATTGTTCTATGGCTATACAAATACTTGCAAACTAAAATGTTCCTTCGCCAATAAAGGAATGTTTGAGAGTGGGCCTAATTGGATGTAATTGTCATGACGCCTGTCAATAATACTAAATATAAAGAAATAATTGCCATTGCCAACTCACTGCCATGACAAAGCTTTGAACAGTTAATGTAAGAAAACTGCAGTTTCTTACTCAGCCCCATCACCTCTTAGGAGGGCATTCATTAATGTATCTCCTCCAACACAAATCTCTGGCAAAGCCCCCCCCACCCCTCCTGTCGTTTTCAGCTACAGTAGCCTGTAATTGACACAAACAATAAAGTCACATTTTCACAATAGAGACAAGTAAGCTAGCTAATTAGAGCAGAGATCCAGCAGAAACATCTAGTGAAGAGGTAATACAGTATATCATGATGCAAAATACTGTGATAATAATATTGCTTTGTCATTCGCTGTTTTGGCTTGAGAATGAGGCTTTTTAGCCTTTGGAGCTGAAATGTGTTGCGATGCCGGTCACTTGCTCATGGCACCGTCCTCCATCGCTGAGCGTTGAAAATGCAATTAGGCGAGGGGAATTGGGAGTATGGGCAGAATGTGAGATTTGAAAGCCAGACGTCTCAGCACCTGGAGAAGTAATCATTGAGTCATTATTGAACAACAACCCTGTCAACCCTCCACAGATATGTTATGGTGATTTTGTGCTACGGGGCAGTAGAAATGTTACATATTTCCCCTTTAATATCTAAAAGTTCAATCTTACTACAATACATAAACAAACAAGAACAACCATCAAGCAATGTCTTACCTGACTTGGCAGCTTTGTAGCAACTTTTGCAGAGGGGTTTAGATGTCGTTTGGGTGTCAGTCTCTGTCGGCTCTGTAAGTGAAATGGTTCCATATTGGGCTCCTGGCACCAGCTTAGGTGGACTGGGAATGCACAGTTCAAGATGTGGTGGACTGTTTGATACTGTTGTCAAGTTTTAAAGGAATAGTTCACCCAAAAATGAAAATGATGTCATTATCTACTTGCCCTCATGCCAGTTGAAACACAGGTGAAGTTTCTTTTCCAAGTAACACACAGGGAGGTTGCCGGCACAACTCCGTAGCAGCCTTCTCCAAAACAACTGAAGTCAGTGGTGACCGGTTCTTTAGAGTTACAAAAAGGGCAAAAAAATGACCATTCCTATCATCAACACACACGTTGATTATACTATTCCTTTAAGCTATCTGACTCTATTTTGCGCTGACTGCTGCAGTCCACTGCCATGAACCAGACTGCTGCTCTGTCTATTCCAATCCTCCTTCTTATTTTAACTATTTCAAGCTGCACAAATACGGCCTCTGGAGATGACACTGAAATGGAATTTCATCTTGCAGAACACATTTGGTGAAAGTATTGCAGGTTTATACAATTCTATATAAAATTCAATATATATTATATATTCAATATATCACAGTAGTATTGACATTTTGATTATCATGACAACACTAATTCAGAGTATATGTGTGAATGTCTGGGCGTGTATGCACACACTCACACGTGTGTCCTGCACACACTCAAAAAACATACCACGCACACGCTCACACACGTGAACACACACACACAGAGACAGGCGTCACACAAACATACCTCTCCTTTGGAACAAATGTCGTGTTGGGTCACTGGGTAATCACCCCCTCACCTCCAGTCGTCGTGAGGGCGGAAATCATGGCAGGTTGTCAGGTAAAGTGTCAGGAAATGTTTACTTGGAGAGAACACAAAGCCCCTGTAGGAGAACAAGGTGAGCTCAGCAACTCTCTGACACACTAAACCACTAAACACACACTGTGGGTCTCAGAGCAAGTTTCAAAATCTGTCAGATCTGTCAGAACTGAGACAGATTCATTAAACAAAATAAAAGAAATGTCCTCGGGAGACTGAATTAGACTGCTTTTTTGTCTCTGTACAGATCACAGCTCAAAACAAGAAAATGGCATGACGCAAAAAACAATGTGAAAACAAACAGTGTGAAAACAAAACGCTTGATGTGCCTGTGAACATTGGAGTGAACATCAAGCTACTGACTTGAACATTTGGGAGCACTGAGGCAGTGTTAGGGACGAATAGTCAGTATGTGTGTGTGTGTGTGTGTGTGTTGAGAGTTTGTGCATGCGAAGAAGTGTGTCCTCCCCAAGCAGGAAGTGTGTTGAAGCATTATCCTTGCGTTTGAGGTTGGCCTTAGCTTGAGGGTTGAAAAGCAGAGGTGGACGGGTGGATGCCTCTGTGCAGTGAAGGCTTGCTTTAAACTACACTGTACTCACTGTATTCAGCTTCAGTTCATTTGCTCATTGATACTAGATGTCATCGCTTCATGCACAAGCTTAAACATGCAGCTGAGTTTATGGTAAAGTCGTGCACGCACACATACCGTTAAGTGTATGCACACATATACTACTCACGTACAATACTGTATAGGCACAAACATACTCATAGTCACTAACAAACTACCCACTTCCACAGGTTCCCTTGTAAGGTGGCTGATACTAACCAGATAACTGATGTTTTTTATCTTGCACTCTGCCTTGCTGGCTGATTTGACGCCTTTTACATAATGAAGACAGGTAAAATGTGACCAACAACAAATCAGTTCTGCTGAGAGCGGCAGGCAATTAAATGTGGAACAAAGTCATTTCAGAACAAACAATAGAAGCTGGGGGAAACATTACCTCGGGCTTCTTTTGAATGCCATGGAACCAGTATTAATCCCAGGTTTCACAACAACAAAGCCGTTATTTCATGAAAAGAAATGGAAATGAGAATATGAGGAGTGCTTGATTTAAGTGGAATCAAATAAGCCGCAATTTCTGGGGCTATTTGTTAATTGCTGATATAACAGAAATCAGGGGGAAACGCACTAATGCTGACACTGACATTGTTTCCCTTAATAATCTCATCTACCTTTATCTTTCCCAGGAGATCCTTCAATATGGCCGTTCGTTTGATGTCGAGAAAATACTCTCTGATGAAAGGTATCAAACACTGAAGGTCAGTGGACGAAAAACAACTCCATCATCGTCAATTTGTCGGCCTCAGTTTGCTTTATTTGAAATGATCACTCTGAAAATTGTGTTGTTAAGGACATAGAGCCTTCAAAACATTGAACGCTAGCTCCTTTTCCAAAAGAGCTCTCATTTCATAGCATGTCCTCTTGATTTGGTCCTTACTGTCTTTCCTGCCAGCTGTTCACGAGTGTGTTTGGGGTTGGACCTAAAACAGCGGAGAAGTGGCACCGCAGAGGGCTACGCTCATTCAGAGACATTCTGGCAGAGCCCAGCATTCAGCTAAACCGGATGCAACGAACTGGTACGAGGACGAGAGAGACTCAAACACCTAATAGTTACATTCCTCCAGGGTGCCTGTCATTTGGGACTCTGTGTCCTTTTCTGTCCCACGGGAGGCTCCTTATCTGAGGCACTAGCTGTAATATGTTTCCTCCGAAGTGTGATGAGATGTGATCAGCGGGGAGCTCTCAGCCAAAGCACAATGGAAAAGGCAGCAGGGGTATTTGTAATAAAAATCAATGAATAGCGTCTGAAGGGTAAAGCTTGCTGGGGAATTCACACAAGCTCTCATCAATCAGCCGGGCAGAGAGGGCCATCAAAGCAAAGACCATGAGAGGTCTGCGACTTTCAGTGGGAGAGTTATGATTTGTTTACCACATTACTGGTGCATGTGGAGGGAGATGTCACTGCTGTTTTAACTCCTGCTCATATTTCTGTGGGGAACTGTCCTTTTGTTAATTGGTTTTTTGTCTTAATGTTATTTAGTTTAATTACAGATTGGCACTTAATTTGGTGTTGAAATAAAACAATGACTTGGTTCCTAAGACCAGGATGGAAACTGTGGCAAGACAAGACATTTCCATTTAGAGTCTGTAGGTGGTGATGATTCTCTGATGCAATGCTCAAATCTGAGAAGAACGGATGAGTCAACACAAATACAACAATGTAGGAGCATCCAGACGTGTAGATAGCATTAACCCCAATTGCTGTCGGTGATACGAATCCCAGAGAGTATTTAGAGTGTAAGTGGGTAAATGGCTTAAAGGAAAATACTGATGTTGAGTTTTTCATTCTTCTGCATCATTTTCCTGCTACTTCAGACCTGCCTAGGCTGTTGCTTGATGTGTATAGCATAGCAGGAGATAGTAATTCAAAACATTATATCGCACCGCTCACAGGATCCCACTCAGTTTGAAACTCCATCTGGTAACGTATTACGCTGACAGACATCTTCATCAACCCAGGCATAATCCATCATTCCAAACACTGCGGTGTCCACTCTGTGCAGAGAAATAACATCCTTCTTCCTTTCAGACAAGGAAGAAACAATAAATATATTTAATATCTGGCAGTGAGTGAAATGAAGGTGTTTTTGACACGGAAAATCTGTAGGAACCCTGATCGCCACTGTATTCTGTCTTGGCTGCATGTAAAGCTTAAAGTAGCAGAAACATGAATTACCCCATTTTTTCTGATTTTGTTTTTGTTGTTGTGAAGAGGGAGATATCAATAAAGATTCTGTAATTAACTAAGGAAAAGAGAAATGAGCCAAGCACTGAAAAATATCAGTGCTTTCTTTTAAACATCATTAATGCTCGTCTATGCAATGAGAGGAAATGACAATTCAACTACAAAGTGAGCTGTATGAAGTCTGCAAGATTGAGGACGTACATCAATCATAATTTAGTTCAATCTCTGCTGTGGCCGTAAGCCCCTTGTGTCTGCAGCACACATGCACCAGTAGATGCCTAATATCAGGTACCAGAACTGTGCTACACATCACAATTTACCTTAGCTTTAATTCACCCTGACTCTCCACTTCCCCTGAGCAAATGGCTATGATTGATGGCTGGCTCCGAGACTAATAGCCACGTGGTCTTTTCCCTGCAGGTTTTCTGCATTATGGAGACATCTCCAGGGCTGTCAGTGAGGCGGAGGCCCGAGCCCTGGGGAACATTATTGACGAAGCTGTCCGTGCCATCACACCGGACGCCATACTAGCACTGACAGGTGGCTTTTGCAGGTACAAGACTTGTCTCCTCTTTTCAGTGTTGATATGGTAGTTGAAATAGCACTTTCTATCTTCCACTTCCACTCTTTTTTTTTTTGTCTTTAAAAAATAAATAAATGCAGTTCCAATATTGTTCAAGCCATATTGGGTATGCACTGGGGGATGCAAAGACATTAGAAATGTCTCAAGGGGTCTCCCAGAATCCCTTGTGGCCATCCCTTCTAACTAACTACTACCACAGAGGAGTACAGAATGTGTGTGTGATTTTGTGTGTGTGTGTGTGTGTGTGTGTGTGTGTGTGTGTGTGTGTGTGTGTGGGTAGAGGCATTGGAGCTGAGGATGCTTAAATGCTTCCTCCAGCTGATGCTTCTGTAAGTTAGCAGATAAAATGGGATGATTTGACAACACAGCAGATCAGCACGGCCTCTTTGTTCATACAATATGGAAACCTGTGTGCGCAGGCCATGCATGTCACACCGTTGCAATTACAGTACTTTGTCAATCACACGGTGCTACAGAGTGCATGGCGAGCGCTCTTTAAAAGCTGCCTACTGAGTGAGGCTATTTGCTCACAGCCTGCGCCTCCCTCTGTCACCACCTCTTTGTGCTGTTCTTTTTCTACGTGTGGTGCTTTGTGCCTGAGTGAGCATGGAGCACTCCGCTCTGCGGTGTTGTAAAGATCTAGCCATAACCATTGGCGTGTGCGGTAAATAATTCAAAAGCAGTCTGGCGGTAAGGACAGGCGCTTGCTTCTCAACGGGGGTGACAGACCTACCACTGCTTAGCCGATGGTCTTTAATAGTGCCTTGGCTACAGAAAGTACATGTAGTCAGGGAGAGTTGTTGGTTGTTTACCGTTAGATACCAGTTTGTCCTTCTTTTGACACCAACTGTAACTTTGAGCTAATGTCTAAAGGGGACTGGGCTGTGGTGTATACTTATTAATTTGTCACAGCGTTTATAGGTCCATGTTTTTTCCCTGAGTGATGACGCTCTCAAAAGAGCAAAAAATAAATAAATCCAACAGCTTTAATCTTCAAATGGGGAAATGCCAGCTGGAATGATATCTGATTATGTAAATAACATCTCCTCAAGGGGAAGATGTGGAGAACGAGATGAGGAAAGTGATTAGAGCATCATGGATAGTTAACATCAGGAATGAAGGGGAGGAACTGTGCAAGATTTATGGGCCAGGAGGCTGCTGCAAAGGGTAAAGGGGCCTGTGAGAGAGATTTTATGTCTTCAAACGTTTATCTCGTCTGATATTTGGTGCAAGCTTGGGGAGCATTACATGAAACCTAATTGGAATCATGTGGAGCTATAATTGAAGAATGATAACTTGTACATTATAAGTCAGTAAGTATGTAATTTACCTTTGTTGAAATGCAGATTCTCTAGACATGGTTTAAACGCAGCAGGACGCATTATAAGGCCTATTACACCAAAATAGTTATATGCTCGCTAAGATGTCAACAGCACCACTAATAATCCACTAATTCCCTTCAGTGTGACATATCCTTCTAAACTCCTGTCAAAGCTCAATTTAATTACCTCTAATTTCCAGCATTCCAAGTCCCTTATTAGCTTCGCAACTCATCTTTCCAGCTGAAAATATATACCTTTTTGTATGTTCACATATATACTCAGCTCTGGCAAATCCTCCATCTCTGGATAGCGCACGCAAAGGAGTAACTTACCTCCCAAAGTTGTATGAAATAAGCGCTGTGCTCCGGTAAACTCAAGCCATCATCCACTTCAGAGAGAAACAGCATGACGAGGATTTGTTGATGCCGGTGACATTAGCCTTATTGAAAGGACAGCTGTGGAAGGCGGGTGACAAGTCTTAAAGCGGTTTGTTGCGGGAGGATTAAAAAATGGAGGCTGAAAATACAGCGTCTACCAACACAGTGTGTGAAAGGCTCATGCAGTGTCAGTGGAGGGATGTATTTATTTCTGCGTGTGGATCGTATCTAACATTAGATTGTGTGTAATACGACTCAAAGTGACACCGATGCCAGGTGGCAATGGTGTCTGTTCTCAAATCCTCAAATAAGGGTTGAATTTCATTGCATTGTTTCCCTTGAACAACAACTGAGATAAGTCATCGTTATCAATAAATGTCAGCGTGTCATGATTGTTAAAGCAGTTGTATACCAACTCTATTATCAGCTGCGTAGAAAAGAGCAATACCACAGGATGTCTGATCATAAGGTATAGCCTACTGCTTTTTCTGCTGTATTTCTTAGCTGATATCTTCCTGACTATCGCCAAGGTTGTTTTGTTTTCTTAGCTGAAGTCAGTGAAAACAAGTCATCTGTAAGATAGCAAGGAAGATACGAGCTGAAATGATGCATCATTACAAACTCAGCTGTTTTCTTTTCTCTGTCCAGCCACTCCTTACTTACTGTTGGTGAACTTTCTCCTTACTGCAGACGAATGTATTCTTTGTGAAATGTCCAGCAGCAGCGACACTTCCAACATCTGTATTATTCATACGTGTCACCCTGTCGTCCACACAAACTTGTAAATAGCCATGTATATTTGATAGGTTCTGCGCAAAAACACTTAATAATTTACTGTTTTTCCTCACGCGATAGAGGTGTACACCAGCTAAATTCACTCCAGGTGTAAGATTATAGAGCCACTGTGCCCATGTCACAGAAACCGCTGTTGCTCCTGATCTAAAGGAACACAGGACTACTGGTGTTACTGAGCACAGTGCGTTAAAAGTCCATCAAAGTTAGTATTTTAACCTGAATCTTCCCGGTCATATGTCCTGCTGGGTGGCAGCGGATGCCTGAATAAAACTGAATAAAACAAGACCGTGTGCAAAGCCACGGAACAGCCGGGCACCTATGTAGCTTGGAGGGGAATGCGCATGCCGCCACCCACTGGAGCAACTTGCAGTGTAAATGCCATTGTAAATACATTAAATACATACATAAAAGGAGGCAGCAGCAGAGTGTCCAAAACTACTTCCTGGCTTACCAGAAAGACTCCGACTCTGCACACCTGTGTTACCTCCTCCAGATTTGGCTCTGAACCGTAGTTGGGACAACCTCTGGTTATATACGTATAAGTTTTGTCTCGTAACTGGTAACATCTAACTACGTCTATCATCCGGTTCTTTTCTGTATATAAGGAGTCAAAAGACGTTTCTCTCTTGGGCAGGGCATTTATTACCTCCGTGAACATAAAGCATATACATTTCACTGGGCTGGCCGTCTTCATTAGCTTTCTCTACCGACCGCTAAAACACACACACCTGTCTACGGACTTTTTCTCCGTCTATCCCCTGGATGATCACGATATCCTCTCGACTGGATCTGGATGAC
>OMLI01087903.1:0-11988 GCA_900302605.1 Rondeletia loricata
CAAAGCCTGCAGAATCAGGTGAGGACACTTGCTGGGCGCAAGCAGGGACAGCTGCTCTGGGAATGCAAAGGACATGAAAACAGTGTCAAGCCAATGCATTTCATGTAAGAGCAGTATTACGAGCAGTATAGTCGTTGCATACTGAAGTGGCAAACAAGGCACTCAGCAGCCCGCTCTCAGTGATGACTATGTATGACCGGTCCTGTGTAAAAGCCCAGAGCATCTTAGACCGCCTTAGTCATCCATTGTGGGGAGAATTTGAGCCACTCCCTTCAGGTTGCAGGTTCAGGCAACTGCAGGCTAAATCAAACAGACTGCTGACATTTATCCCACAGAACAGAGTATTGTGCACCTTTCACTCGACTGTAACAGTTACCTGTATAAAAATGATAAAAAGGCCACCAGACTGCACTGTTTGGGATGTAGGTGAGCAGCGACGCCACGTAGCCTCTGTAAAATCCCCGGAAACCGTCTGCGGCAAATATCTGCACCACAATGTCACGGCTTTGCCCGAAGGTCAGTTTGCGCTTGGTTGCCGCCGCCGCCATCATCATTTTGGGTTTGACCTTGAAGCGAGTCAGGTGTTCACCTTGGCCTTGCATCATCAGCTGCTGGGACACCACGTCTATGGGCACAGTGATGGTCTGGGCCACCAGGGACGCTGCCCCTCCCGCCACCAGCGACTTGACCGTGTTGCTGGGCGAATAGTGAGACACGTACTTGCGCACCAGTTCATAGGTGGTGATATAAGCCTGTCCCGAGACCAGGGTGAACGTGTTGACCATGAAGCCGCGGTACAGACCCCAAACGCCCTCCGCTCGCAAGATCTTGCAGAAGGCATCAAAGGTGCCCGAGTAGAGGGCCCGGCCCTTCTGCACCTGCAGGCGGGTGCGGATGAGGCTGGCGGGGTAGACGGTGGCCCTGGTGGTCATGGTCATGAAGACACCCAGGGAGTAGAACTTCCTCTTGTCCAGGTCCTCCCATTCGATGATCTGGATGGCGCCTTTCTGATGCATTCTGCTGGCCTGGGCGGGCGGCTCTGTGCCCCTGGAGTCACATCTCTACAGTCATGGACCCTCCAACAGCCATCACACCTGTGGGGACCAAGAGCATTCAACATTAACAACTTCTTGTTTTTGTTTTTTAAATTAAAAACACAAAAAAATGCTATTGTCTGAATTCTGAGGCCCAAAAAAGCATCCAATAAATCTCCAAAGGTTGTTAACTCAGGATGTGGATCTACTACTGCACAGAATTAAAGAACAGCTGTGTATGTTTACTCACTTTTAGTACAGCAAAGGTTCCACAGTCAATTTTATAATTTAGTCTTCAGTTGCTATGTCTAGACAGCCTGACAGACCTGGCAGACTTGTCACAGTTCCACTGGAAAAGGAAAGTGAAAGTTATCAGCAACACAACGCAGAAGAATACAGAGGAATACAGACAAGCAAAACAAGGACTGCACCAAAGGCTGTAAGCATGCAGCTCCATCTACTACATGCTGTTCATGCGACACAAGATAAGATGAAGTCTACTGAGTACATATAAGAGCTTGCTACTCAAATATACACAGGACATGACAACTTCAGTGTATGGACGTGTACAGTAAGTAGCATGACTGGCAGCAAGATAGCTCCATTGACGAGCCTTAGCAGCAAGACTAAACCGGATTTGTCCTTGAAAACAGTTATAATATTGGGTTATCTTGTAGGAAACACGTGCAGTGACACGGTCTCTGGTCGCGCCGCATGTCTGTTATGAAAACGGGAGATTGTATCCTCTGTAAACTCGACGTGTTTTCCACCGAGGAAACTTACTTGTTAGCAGGTCATCCTGCTCGGCTTCACTTTCAGCCTCACGGTCAGTCTTGCGAAACAGAACTGCATAATAACCCACCGTAACAGGTTTAGTTAAACTACGGCCTTGTCTACAAAGTGGGACATGCCTTCCGTCCATTCACGCTAACAAACGCTGTCGAAGGTGAAAGGTCATGAGCTGTATTTTACTGCAGTGAATTGTTATTGATTATTTTTGCAAGCTTTTCTTTTAAAAACGAGAATTATTCAACTTACATTTCTCTTCCGGTTGTCCAATGTGCATTTTTTTTAGCTATTAGTTTGATTTTTAACCTTGTAGCTGATGATGCGTTTAGGTGCTGTCTGAAATATTGGAATTACAACTAAAGCGCACATGAGCGACCCAACAAAGTGGTAAATGCTTTGTCAACAGCTGTGATATTTCATTATTATATGTTTGGCATTCTATGTAAATGATTATAATGGTTGTATGTTTCTATTTTCACTCTTCCTTTACCTTTTAGTTGTCATGCATACAACACAACTTTCGGTAAATAAATGCATTCAAACCCTGATGCACATTTTCTCCCCGTTATTCTGCTGCTGCAGCACGAAGTGGCTCTGTGCCGCTTGATTTCTAAAATAAAACAACAACCATCAAAAAAATAAATTTGGTACAGGGCCCATTTAGTTATTAATTCCGACCAAAAGCACTTGAATGCGCGAGAAGTCCTATTGGAAGTCGGAGCTTACTAGGCGTACCTGAAGGCAGCGTGACAACATACAAGTCACATCCGATCCGTGATGTCACGTGGATCCTTTAAAGTCACATAAAACCTCCTTGGAGAGGAGTGGTGGATTTGTTTACATAGGGATTTTGGGGGATTTAAAAATGTTGTTTGTATTAGTTTGTATTATTTATTTATTTCTCTCCATAATGTATTGTCTGAGCTTTTGACACAAGGACTGTCCGCATTGGACAGCCAAATATGAATCAATTTAGCATGTATTGCATTTATTCTGAGGCTGTAAAGGTTTTGTGATTTTCGATTTAAAAAAAAGTAAAAATAAAAGACATATATGTTTGCGTTGTTACAGGCTAAGAAAGCTCTGAAATGGTGTTTGACCCCAAGTAACCTAACACAAGCAATCATCTGTCATTAATTGTAGGCTAACACAAAAGATGTTGTGAATCTTGTGGTTACCATATTTCTGCACATTGATCAGACTGACAAGAGTAAGTCGAGCACCAAAGGTTTCATATGAATACCTTCTGCTCCTTGTAATTGACAGAATTCGTCCCTTTTGTACTACTAACTATGCTGGGGGGCTAAGGAGGAATGTGCACTTCTCTGTGGGAAACTGACCACAAATTATTCACATAAAATGTTTCTGTGAATGACAGACAATTTTTTTTTAAATTGTGTTTTTACTTTCTTTGTTTAAGCAATCATGCTTATTGTCAGTAACACTCTATTATATTTTAAAAGGAATGCAGATATTCAATGTTTTTTAATCAAAAAAGATGATGATTGTTTTATTATTATTATAGCTAAATGTTATAATTCCACGGATACATATATTTCTTGAACAGTAGCTAAACAAAGTAGTTGCTAAGCAGCGCATAAGTACCAGAATGAGCGGTGATTTTTAGTTAGCTAATAAATATTTAAATGAACTGTTATGTGCTCACAGATGTGTGTTTATGGGGTGTCTTTGCACCGGCTACAGTAAACCGATATACAGTAGTGTGTGTGTTTTATTTTGTTAGTAATCGACCAGTGGGCGCGGCTGTACAGCTCTGTGCTCTGATTGGTCAGCTTAGTGTTGCTATCGTGAGAACGAGTCGTGTCGTGTGTTGGTCTCAGAAGTCATCATGGCGCTCACTTCCTCAGTCAAAGGTAAAGAGACGTCGTTAGCTAACCTCACCTAGCAAGTCGTTATTCGAGCAACCTATTAACGTTGAATTCGTTCAGAGCGAAATCCTTCATCTGAAAATATCTGTCATTTAAAAAAAATTAACATTAGATAAGGTTAACTGGCGTCAAACAATCACATAGATGATGGCTAACATTAGCTAGCTTCGTAACGGTAGTAAATCAGGGCGAACTTAGCTTACTCTCCAACTAAGCTAAAGCTGTTAAGTTGGCTAATGTGCGTTGCCCTTAGCTCTACTGGACTTAACGAAACGTCCCAAACTTTGCAAGCATTCTAGTTAACTGTCTAGCGGCTGTAAACTAATATGTTGTGTGTGGTTCCCTTGGTCTTGCTTATCTCCTCAAGACATTTGGCTGGGAGGTCGATAACTAGCTACTAAGCTAATGTGTGCTTCACGATAAGGACCAGTGTTAGCAACTAGCTAACGTTACCTCCGCTCCTTAGCTTAGTATTAGCTGCCATCCCCCTGTCATCGGGAAACATACAGAGATGGCCTAAATGTATGATGGTGGTCATAAACATCAGTGTCATCACAGCTATTATCATCTTGGCCCCCAAAGACTTTGTTGTTACATGGTGTAATTTCTCCAACTCATAACTTAAACACTTTAGAGACACTGTGCATCTAGATGAGGTTTATTTTTGCTTCCAAAACCTAGCATCTGTGGAAAGTGGTACAGTGTAGGCCACCCTTTTAGTGGCATTGTCTGACTAAGCAAACACCTAAATGAAAGTGTAGTGTTGAGTGAATTTTGGAATTATTTTCCATAAGCTATCCTATAACTCAAGGTTGTGCAGCAAGCTGTTTATGTGCAGCAAGCTGTCTAGCTCGCTACTTTTATCAATTAAAACAATTTCCAATGAGGCTTTCTCTCCACAGGACTTCAGTAGTCATCAGTCAGTGTTATTGTTAGATTATTAGATATTTCCCAGTCAGCCTGCTTTGCAATATGCTTCTCAGTTTTTGCATAAATCCAATTATTTAAAAGAGGTGAGCTTGCTAGCTGGGTCAGACAAAGGCATCACAGTGAAGCGGGGAGTTTGTCACATAAAAGGAAACAGAAATTACGAGTGATGTTTAAGCAATGTGTTTAGGGTATTTGGTCTTAAAGATTTTCACAGATACCTCAGTTACAGATTCAGTTTCTTGAGTGTAGGCCTGCCTCTGGCACCAGAGTAGTGGTTGCTCTGAAATTGGTTTGTAGTAGTGTTGGTAATTCTGTGAAAACCCTGATCACAAGCAACAGAAGTCTACAGAAAACTTCAGTTGTGGCATTTGACGGCTTCGAATGAGTTTGAACGCAGGAACACTTGGGCCTACAAGGTTTTGCTTTGAACCTTCAAGTCATTCTGACAATCTGATTCTTGAACCCATATGATATGAATGCAGCAAGAGTTTTGATTCTGGTTCCATATTCATACTGTTTTCATCCTAGTGGAGGTTGCAGCACTAACACTGTTCTTATATCAGTTCTTGATTATAATAAAAGCGCTATTTCTAAACTTGTTTATGACTGCTTAGGTAAATTAAGCTCAATTACAGTGTTTTGTCTATTTGCCTTTATCTCCAGCAGTAGTGATAGTGTTCTTGCTGTGGTGCCCCACCTCTAATGGATAAGTTTAGAGGAAACACTGAAGATGATTGAGATACAAGAAACCCCCAGTGTGCCATTCACACCGGTTCATTATCAGATTTGTAGGAATTAGACTAAACCAGTTCCATGATCTACGCCTCAGTGGCACTCTTACATTCTTTTCTCTATGAGGGCCTTGATTTTCCTTTCTGCATTCCCTGGGTTTCATGTTTGTTCTTCCTTTCCTTATTTTCTCAGGAAAGAAGAATTTGATAATTGTAAAAATGGTGGAGAGTACTTAATTTTAAAATCCATTTAGTCATTTAAACCTATATTACTCAGGAATATTCTGTTAATTGCAGTCTCAGTTTCCTTGTGAATCTTAAAGTGTTACTTGTTTCAAAGGGCAGTAAGCTCAGAGCCAAGGCTACAGTATGAGAGTCCAGTGAGTGATGCTGTGCCAAGACTAGATTGCCTGTTTCAAAAGGGGTTCAGCACTTTCTTGGTTATTACATTATTCCTTTAACTCTTGTCTTCAAGGGGAATTCCACCAAAATGTAACAGCCACAACTAGGGCTTCACAATTAATCGTATATAATTGTGCATCACAATTTTATGTTTCCTTGATTAATACAATTTGGTGATATTGAAGTTTTTGTTATATTTCAATTCCCCTGAAAGTCTCAGTGTGGTATATTAAGTGCTGCCATTATGCGTGACCAGTCACAACCTTTGAATGTGCAATGTGCACCCATGACCAAAACGAAAGATGGGGGATAGGTGGAGAAGGAGACAGATCTGGTAGGAAAGAAAGAGAGAAACCTTACATAGACCATCTTTGGAAAAATGTAGCGATGAGCAAAGTGGAAAAGAATGGATCAGACCAACATTAGAGAGGAAAATCCTTCTTCCGAGTCTGAATGAGAACATAAAAATGTTTTAGTTCCTATGGCTCATCTGTCATTTGGAGATACTTTAGTTTTAAACAAGATGACGACAAAAAACTTCCAGATTCTGTGCAAAATTTGAGCCCCAATAAAGTAATTATTTATTATTTGAATTTTGTAAGGACCACAAAAAGGGTAAGACAGTAAAAGTGAAAACAAGACTTACAAATACTGCACTGGAAAACATGAAAATATATGTTAAGGTGCAAATGTGCAATAAAATAATTTTGTTTCCTGAAACCAAGACTAATAATCATGATAAATAGCCTAATTGTGATTGCAATATTTTGCAAAATAATTGGCATTATTGTCATAATTGTGCAGCCCTAGCCTAAATTTACCAACATCTGACTGGTGGGGTGGCTGGGGGTAATTTCCCATCCTAATGACGGGTTGCACCGACCAATGCTACCAACCTTTGAGTGTCTACTGATATCAAGTACAAATCTGATACAGACTCATTTCCTAACACAGCACATAATAAGACAACTGTAAACTATAAGAGTTTTATTTATTCTTGGAGTTGATTTTTCATAAAAATTTCAGAAAGCAGGCCTGTCCAACTGGCAACCAGACATGTTGGGGATAAAAACAACAACACATTTGAGCATCAAAGTAAACTTCCTGGTCTTACAACACAGAGACTGGCATTATAGGAGTTGTATTCTGATAACATGTTTGTTTCCCCCCTGCAGAGCACCCATACAGCCATCTGATCGACACACTGAAAGATGGCAGACTCAAGTTCTTCAATCCACAGAAATTAAATGATCCAAGATATGGTGAGTCTAGGCCCTCTGGCCAAAATAAAGGACGCAGATCTTCAACAAATGTTTCCCTTGTCCCAGACCTTTTGCATGATGTGGCATTTATTTGTCTCTGACCTTTAGAATGTCGTATTTATAAGTAGTAAGACATAGCGAGACAGACTCACCAACTACTGTTTGGCATTCCTTAGCTGAAACCCTTTTGTTGGTTCAAGGACTGTCTTAAAGGGGAATGCACTGAAATGAACTTTTAATTATTATTCAGAAAAAAAAAGAAGTAAAGATCTCAAATTTACCCAAAAAAATCTAGTTGTGTTTTGAGTTCTCAATTAGAAATCTGTCTGTATAATAGTCTATCTAATTATCTATTTATCCAATAATCTGTCTATAATCTGGATGCTTAATACAGCCTACATTGGTTTGCAACTTCATGGTTGAAACAAGTTAAGGTCCCAATGCAAACACAGTTGAGAATCACTGTTACAAGGACAGTGAACAGTTAATGAACAGTGTGAAGATTTAATCAGGCATTGTTTACTATGGGAAATTAAATGCCACCGCTTTTTTTTTTGTTCCCCCTATTTAGAGAAACTGCCTCTATCCATCCGTGTCTTATTGGAAGCGGCTATTCGTAAGTGTGACGGCTTTTACACAAAAGAGGAGGATGTCCAGAACATTCTGGATTGGCAGCAGCAGCAGAATAAAGCCGAGGTGCCGTTCCCTCCAGCCCGAGTCCTTCTCCAGGACTTCACGTGAGTTTTACAGGGTTTACATAAATACCACTGTTCCATTCCAAAGTCTATTCTTAGTCACAAAGTTTAAGCATCAGCCAATACCAAGTACCAATCCATAAGCTTGATTAAAAAAGCTTGAGATCTAATCATTTTTCCTTTATTTAGAGAGATCAAAATGGGGGGTTGAGTGGGGAGCTGGTCTACATTGATAATGTAGAAATAAAAGTAGGCATTAGCTTGTTAGGTCTTGTGTCATCATGGTGTTTGTTAATGTGCCTTGAGATAAGCAAGCTATCTCAAAGTTGTAAAAGCTCTATCAGAATTGCTACTCAAGTTGCATTAAAATAGTCCAAGTAGAATATATTAAATTTGGCCTACTTGGGATATGCTGTGATATAGACATTGTTGGTTTTTTTTGGTTCACTTTCACAGGGGCATTCCTGCCATGGTGGACTTGGCGGCCATGCGGGACGCAGTGGCCAAACATGGCGTGGACCCCGGCCTGGTCAACCCTGTGTGCCCCACCGACCTCATCGTAGACCACTCGCTACAGATTGACTTCAGCAAATGGTGTGTTTGCGTTTACATCTTAGCTTTTATCAGGAGTGAGTTAAAGTGAGTGAGAACATAGAGGTAAAGGTTCAATGTCTTGGTCAAGGACATTTTAAGATGACGCAAGGATGTTGTTGTGGACACACATTGACTTTTGATTGCTGGATGGCTTCTCTACCCAGTATGGAAATGATCACTACTTAACTTGATCCCACTGTCCCACCAATCCACCAGTCTCTAAAAAGTAGAGTTACTTGTACAATTATCATTACTAGCATGATCCGAAATGTAAGTCTAAATCAGTACCTACCCAAACCATGTTTATTATTTCATAAAAAGTTGAATTAGTAAAAGTTTCTCTTGACTCATTGTGGCTATATTAGAGGCTTAACAAGAACATCAATCTACTTGCTGAATTTGGTTTATTCTTGGTTTGGTCAGCCAAACACCATCGCTCATACCATCCCTTTAAGGATACGTTTACTTAACTTGTATTTGTCATGTTTTCTCCACAGTGCCATACAGAACGCTCCCAACCCAGGCGGAGGAGACGGCCAAACCCAGAACCAGGGACCTCCTCGTTCCACACCTCCCAGACCTCTACACAGAGGAGGCTCACAGTGTGGAAGCCAGCGGAGCTCCTGTAGTAAAGCTGCATGCAGTGACCCCCCAACCTCCCTGGGTCAACCACCCACCTCTGTCCAGCAGATAGAGAATACACCCCTCCTCTGCCCTTTCCACCAGCAGCCTGTCTCTGAGTAAGTTTTGAAGGACCACCGCACACCCCAGGCTGCTGATATGTGACAGTTAACAAGTGATTCAGTTGTCCCTGTGGCCGTGAAAGGAGGAAACAGACCTCAGACCTCTCATTTTAGGGGGAGGGGGGTTAGATGTGGATAGATCTCAGTTTTTTTTGTCTGTCACATGCAATATTGCAGACATCACTGATCGGACTCTGACAAAACTTGCGGGAATTATGCATCTCACCACTTGGTTCCAGCATTTTCAAAATTATACACTGACTGGCCCAAAGGGGGCAATTACAGGTCAAATTTAGGTAACAGTTTTTACTGATTGGCACAGAGGGGGTCAGCATCATTCGTGGGGGACGACGTGTTTACTGTTGCCTTGTTCTTTTTTCTGCAGAACTGACACAGCCCTGAAGAACCAGGAGATGGAACTGATCAGAAACAAAGAGAGGCTTCAGTTCTTTAAGGTACGGCGAGGAGCACAGCTCAGTGGGAGAGATTGAGTCATCTCAACCAATTAAAGGGAGAGAAAGTCGTAGGATGTGTGGACAATAATGGAATTTTGTGAGGTGTATTTCAGATAGGGAAAGTCAAGGAATTTGCTAAATTCTCCTGGTGAAGTCATGGAATATCAGGGAATTAAGCAAATGAGCTACTTTTATATCAAAAGTTAAATCTTGACCAGACCTTTTTGGAACTGACAACTAAGGAAATCACAAAAATGAATACGTTTTAGGTAATAGAAATATGCCATAGTAGTCAAGGAAAAGTCAGAACTTTGCATTTATCCCCTTTGGAGAGGTAACCTGCAAAACTCACTATCTGTATTTGCTTGAATAGGAGGGTTTAGGAAAAATGTTGTACAACCTGTTGCCATTTCCCCCATCTCCCCACTGAATAGTGGTGTTCCAAAGCATTCAAGAACGTGAACGTGGTTCCTCCGGATGTGGGCACGGTCCACCAGGTGAATCTGGAGTATCTGTCCAGAGTGGTCCAGGTCACCGACGGTTTGATCTACCCCGACAGTGTAGTGGGAACCGACTCGCACACCACCATGATCAACGGCCTGGGCATCCTGGGCTGGGGTAAACCACTTTCCATATAGTTGTTTTTAGCAGTTGCTTGTGATTTGACTACAAATATTGTTGACTGTATAGTAATAGTTGTTTGCCTACCAGATTCTCCCCTCTACTGTCGCCCCATGGTATTCAATATGTGTACAGAGAGATTGTTACTGGTGTGAGAACATTTTATTAAGCCTCCCCATAGGGGCTCTGTCTTGTCAGCTCTGTGCCTATTCATGAATAAAGGCCTATAGCCTAATGTAACCTGATGCCAGGACCGTTTCGCGGACCCGCTTTAATGCAGGAGTCGTGCTTCCTGGGCGGGTGCACATCTTCCTGGGCGGGCCACCCAGGTAGAGCCTATGTATGGGAAACACTGCTTATATTGAAATTGCAATTGCAGTGCATTGGGAAGAAAAACAAACCAAGGCAGTGAAGGGCAGGCGGGGGGAGGCTTTTTTCCTGATCGCTCAGCGATCTGAATTTCTAGTTAGAATTTTGGTTTTGTTCATTTAAACTTTATTTAACCTGTCTGGTCACTCATTAACTAATTATTATTTACAAGGATGGCGTAGCGGTTATTCACCTCTTGAAAGGGAAAGAGAGGGGATAAAATAGTTCAGACAGATAAAAACATTAACGGACAAGACAAAATGAAAACTGAACAGAATTCTCCATGAAAAGGAATCAAGATCAATCAGAATAAATGGTGCAAATGGTTTCTACACTCCAACCAGTAGGCATACTGCACTTGCAAACAAATCTCTGCTCTTGTGTCAATTCTAAAAACCCCAAATGTTTTATGCAAGCTGCTTTCTTCTGCCAGGTGTAGGGGGAATCGAGTCAGAGGCAGTGATGATGGGCCAGCCGGTGTCTCTGACCCTTCCACAGGTGGTGGGATGTAAATTGGTGGGCTCCATCAACCCTCTGACCACCTCCATAGAAATCGTCCTGGGCATCACCAAGGTAAGAGCGCTCTGCCCATAGTATAATTAGGAATTGTTTTTTGACATGTCCCTCTTGAGACACATACATGTACACATTTCACCAGAGGAGGACAGTGGTATATCAAAATACTAGCCCATTAAAATACCTGGAGTGAATTTAGAGCACTCTGTCACCACATATGCATGGGTGTCTTTACATGACGAGCGTTTGGCACTGTGTTCACCACTAAGTAGGGCGAACTGCACTAGAATCAGAACTGAAACTGTAACATCAACAGATGTGGCACAAAAATCAAAACTACCCACAACCACCATGGCTACAAAACAGTAATAGATGGCATTATTTACAGGAAACAAACTTTTCTTACCTTTCAGTGTGTACTGAACACACATAAATCCCTCCTCTGTTTGATTAATTTTCCAGCACTTGCGGCAAGCTGGGATCGCTGGGAAGTTTGTGGAGTTCTTCGGACCCGGTGTGTCCCAGCTGTCGGCCCCAGACCGCACCACCATCGCCAACATGTGCCCGGAGTATAACGCTACCGTCAGCTTCTTTCCTGTCGACCACGTCACTCTCAAGCACTTTAAAAAGACAAGTGAGTCAGCCAAGTGCTGCTATTGTTCATCAGGAGTTTTCCTTAACAACTGCAGAATTGTGCACTGTTCATTTGGGTGCATAAATTCAAATATTCTGTGTGTCCACAAAGTTAGTCTTTGATTTATTCTCAATGGAGCAGTTTAACTCTCTGGTTCCTAGCTGCTAAGTGTTCATGTTCACAAATATTCAAACTTAATTTTCCTTTCAAAAAACTCTGTCTATGCAGCATTTTTTCTCTGGGTCAATACTTTGCATCCCACAACCGCCCTGTTTTATTATAATTTTCCTTCCAGACTTTACCCAAGAAAAACTTGAATTGCTG
>OMLI01087907.1:0-11817 GCA_900302605.1 Rondeletia loricata
GTGCATTTTTGGGCAGTCAGTTTCTCTACATATTTATAATTGTTTTGAAATTATTCTCAAATTACAAACAGCACATAACCAGGTCTCTAATGCATTGTTATTTTAGATGAAGGAGTGGCTATGTCTTAACTGTCAGATGCAAAGAGCATTAGGAGCATCTGAGCCCCCAGGGCCTCCCACGATGAAATCCCAGACATCACCCAGTAAAGTCCCTACACCTGCTGGTGTCCAATTGAAGGACTCCCCCAAACCAACTGAACCTCAAAAGAAGGACACTCTAACACCTGCTGAACAAAAGAAGAAGGAAACCTCAGAACCAGTCTCCCCTCAGAGGAAACAGTCTACATTAGCAGCACAGCTAGACAAGGCTGAGGCCGCTAACGGACCCGGGAGTCATAAACAGGCCAGCCCAGCTCCTGGTCAGAAAACACCACAAGAGAGCCAGAGGACATCAGGTCCTCAGAAACCACCAGACCAGACAAGTCAAGCTACACGGAAGCAGAGTACTGCCACCCCTGCTACACAGAAGGAGTCAGGAGGCTTCTTTGGCTTTGGTAGCCCTAAAACGCAACGCGTTGCTGCAAAGCCTACAGAGTCAGCGACTGGGAAGATGTTTGGCTTTGGTTCCTCCATCTTCAGTTCTGCATCCACTTTGATAACCTCAGCTGTTCAGGACCAGCCCAAAACCACACCACCAGTTTCTCCGAAGATGTCTCCAGCAAAAGAGATCAAATCCCCAGCTGCCCAGAAGCCAGAGCAGGATAAGAAACCAGAGCAACCCCAGCAGGCCAAGGCTCCTCCATCAGTACAGGCCAAAGTGGACAAAGCTCCATCAGAGCCTCCAAAGGAAGCAGCAGCCTCCCAAGTTACTCCCAAAGCAGGACAAGCCACCTGTCCACTCTGTAAGGTGGAACTCAACATGGGCTCCAAGGATCCTCCCAACTACAACACCTGCACTGAATGCAAGAACACTGTCTGTAACCAATGTGGATTTAACCCCATGCTAAATGTTGCAGAGGTAAGTGAGACTCACTGGCATCATTGCAAATGTATGCTAGCAATTATAATAAAAAATCCATAGAACTTAAAATTATCGCTTTTGAGGTTGATAAGTTATGCACTGTGCCCAGAGAGGGTGTAACAATGATGCTAAAATCCTTGGTTTTGTATAGAGTATACCACTTCTTTGGTCTGCATTCAAAACCTACTACAGCCATTTGCAGAGAAGTTTTACTCTTCTTCTTTACACACCCTATACAAATTTTATGAAGCCGTCTGGAATGTACAATTTTAGGGCATGTTATTGCTAGGAACTGAATGATACAAAGACAATATTATAAATATTGCAAATCCAAGATTATTGTTTTGTTTTTGATGTGTTGTGGTTTTGAAAATAGAAAATAATGTTTATCTTTGCAGCATTATGTGAAATTAGTTAGTGATTAGTGATAGAATTTGTACGTGTCTGTATTATCTTCCTTAAATCCATTTAAAAAAAAGGTTTACACTAAAAATGTAGATGATGCAGTGTATTTTGATATAATGTTTTGAAATATATACATATTGCATTTTTTGTAGTTCCCTATAACATTTATCATATCAGCCCCTTGAATATTTTACAGACACATTTCTTCAAAATCATATTTTTAAGCGGTGCAGCCGCTTCTATACGTGACATGTGTGTCCGTGTGTCATGTGTCTGTGTGTCCGTCCATGTGTGTGTCCGTTCGTAGCATGAGATTTAGACCAATCAGGAGTAGCCCATGCGTCACGTGCACCGCTTACTTCACCACCTGGGTGTGATTTTTTTCCTGTAGGTGAAGGAGTGGTTGTGTCTTACTTGTCAGATGCAAAGAGCTCTTGCAGCAACTGAATCTGTAGAACCACTCTTGATGAAACCCCAGGCATCACCCAACAAAGTGTCTACACCTGCTGCTACCCAAAAAGAGACTACTGCCAATCAAAAGAAAGACATTATTTCCACACAAAAAGCAAAGGACGTACCAGAGAAAATTAAAATGGACAGTCCAACGCAAAGCACACCACAAAAGAAAAAAGAAACCATATCCCCATCTCAAATGGATAATGATATTACCCCAACATCAACCCCTGCCTCATCACATGCAAAAGAGACCCCAACTACTGATTCACCCCTGCCTAAGGAGACCCCAACTACTGATTCATCCCTGCCTAAGGAGACCCCAACTACTGATTCATCCCTGCCTAAGGAGACCCCAACTACTGATTCATCCCTGCCTAAGGAGACCCCAACTACTGATTCATCCCTGCCTAAGGAGACCCCAACTACTGATTCATCCCTGCCCAAGGAGACCCCAACTGCTGATTCATCCCTGCCCAAGGAGACCCCAACTACTGATTCATCCCTGCCTAAGGAGACCCCAACTACTGATTCATCCCTGCCTAAGGAGACCCCAACTACTGATTCATCCCTGCCCAAGGAAGCCACAACTTGTTCACCACTCGCTAAGGAGGTTCCAACCTCCACTGCACCTCTCACCAAGGAGATGTCAGCTGTAGTTTCAGTCCTCAATAAAGAAGCTCCTGCACAAGCTTTTGTTACGGACACTGCATCATCTTCCCAAAAGAAAATGGATCTCACACCACCAAGCTCCCCAGCAACTAAAGAAATATCAGAAAAGGAAACTTCTGTAGAAGAAAAGAAAGCTGAAATAATTCAGAAATCAACTGACCAACTAGTCACAGCCTCAGATGATGCTCAGCCCTCAAAACAGCCTGTAATACAAAAAAATAGCCTGCAGGAGATTGCTGCAAGCCCTTCACAAGTACAGCCCCAACAAGCCCTAAACCAAGAATCAATCCCTCTTACAAACCAGGATCTTGGCAAACCTCCACAACAGTGTCCAAAAGATGAAACATCACCTGCCAAACCAGCTCCTCCAGTAGCTCAGCCAACAAATCAGGAGTCAGGAGGTTTCTTCGGCTTTGGTAGTCCTAAATCTATGCATGCTGCCTCAAAAACTACAGAAGCAGTGACTGGGAAGATGTTTGGCTTTGGTTCATCCATCTTCAGCTCGGCATCCACTTTGATAACATCTTCTGTTCAGGAGGAGTCCCACACTACACCACCAAGTTCTCGCAAGATGTCTGCCCCAGCACAAGTCTCCCGCAAGATGTCTACAACAGCACAGATCTCTCCAAAATCCACACCCCCAGTTTCTCAGAGGATGCCTTCTGCAAAGGAGTCCAAACAAACTGCTGCCCAGAGACCAGAGCAACCCCAGCAGGCCAAGGCTCCTCCATCATTGGACAAAGGTCCATCAGAGCCTCCAAAGGCACCAAAAGAAGCAGCCTCCCAAGGTGCTTCCAAAGCAGGCCAGTCTACCTGTCCACTCTGTAAGGTGGAACTTAACATGGGCTCCAAAGATCCTCCCAACTTCAACACCTGCACTGAATGCAAGAACAATGTCTGCAACAAATGTGGATTTAGCTCTATGCCACATGTAGCAGAGGTAATCAAACTAATCAAAACCCTACTTGATGTAGAATAAATCACCCAATGTGGCATTTGCATTTTTGATCAGCAGACAACTTAGTTTAATATAATTATTTGCCTACTTTAGCTATACTTATTGGCCATAAATATTCATTTTTTAGGCTATATTTTGGAAAAGACAGCACTGTAAAGTTAAGTGTAAACTGGCTTCTCCCTATTCTCTCTGACATTCCTCTGCTCTTTTAACTAATTCAAACATTGTTAAACCTTTTCTTTTCCCAATCACTAATTTGCCCCCAGACTTCCAATAAAACAACATATATGTTTGAGCCAAACTGAAGACTGTTTTGAGAATGTCACATCAGGAATATATTGAAGTTTGGTATTAACAAAATGCACAGAATTAAAGTCATGATTTGTTTTTGTTTTTTGTTTTTCTTAGGTGAAGGAATGGCTATGTCTCAATTGCCAGATGCAGAGAGCACTTGGAGCATCTGAGCCCCGAGGCCTTCCCATGATTAAACCCCATTCCTCACCGAGCAAAGAGGCTGCTGTGCCTGCCACACCACAGAAGCAAGAGACCCCAATGTCAGTCCCTCCTCAGGAAGACATCCCTATACCAGCCTCACCCAAGAATGAGCTTGTTACTTCTGCCACAGCCAAAGAAATAGAATTGCCGACACTTGGTTCACCAAAGAAGCAGGTTTCCCCTTCAGCTGCGTCACTGCCTGACAAAACTGTTCCATCCACTATTACCCAGAGTGATGTTACACCTTCTTTACAACAGCCTCAACAGCAGAAGACCACACAGTCAGGCCAACACCAACAGCCTTCTGGGGGGACACCAAAAGGACAACCTGGGAAACCCCAGCAACAGCCTCCAAAAGCTGTGACTTCTCCTGCTAAGTCTGCTCTTTCAACAGGTCACTCTGCCAAACAGGAGGCAGGAGGTTTCTTTGGCTTTGGTGGTCCTAAAACACAGCCTACTCCTGCAAAGCCTGCAGAGTCAGTGACTGGGAAGATGTTTGGCTTTGGTTCTTCCATCTTCAGCTCTGCATCCACTTTGATAACCTCAGCTGTTCAGGATGAAAAAACGACACCACCGACTCCACGTAAGATATCCACAACAGCCCATGTCTCTACTAAAACCACACCACCGGCCTCTCCTAAAATGCTTCCTGCAAAGGACACCAAGCCACCTGCTGCTCAGAAAGCTGAAGAGAAGAAACCAGAGCAACCCCAGCAGGTCAAGGCTCCTCCATCAGTACAGGCTAAAGTGGACAAAGCTCCATCAGAGCCTCCCAAGGTACCAGCAGCCACCCAAGGTGCTCCAAAAGCAGGCCAGTCCACCTGTCCGCTCTGTAAGGTGGAACTCAACATGGGCTCCAAGGATCCTGCCAACTACAACACCTGCACTGAATGCAAAACTACTGTCTGCAACCAATGTGGATTTAATCCAATGCCAAATGTAGCAGAGGTAAGTCTATCTATCTCCCAGGATTTTGCCATTGTTTTGATTTGACACCTTTTTATTTAAGGAGAGGAAGGTAAGGCAGCATTAATTATTTATTAATTGATTCACTGTGGCATTTTACTATACTTTTCATCACTGTTCATCAGCCTGGTAGAGCCCATTTATAATTTGATATGGCACTTTAATATTGTTTAATATTTAATATGTTGTAAGGTTTAAATAGCTTGAATCTAATCCTACTTTTGATTTAACTCACTTTATCAGCCTAGCATTACTAGAGTAATTTTCAAAGATGCCAAACAGAGGGGGTTATCACAATTTAAGTCCCCAGTATTTCAATGTCCTCTTCAATCAGAAAGTCTTTGCTGCTGAAAAATAACTCCTTGACACACGCGGGTTTGCTGAACTCATTGTTTACAGAGCAAAGTTTCACTCTGGCCATCCTACCAGTAACTATTAAGGCCAGACCTGCAGGAATTAATTAATAATTAACAGATTTTATAATGATAATAGACATGGTTATATTTTATGATAAAGATTTACGATGAATGAAGAGGCATGATGTTTGAAGTGGTTGGATATTTTCCAATGAATCTGCACTCACAATTGTTACGGCATCACTCTTTAATTTTGTCCTGTACAATAAATGCTGCTTTATTTGTCTATCAACATATTGTTTTGTTACTTATTTTTCAGCAATGAGTTCTACATCAGATAAGCTATATTTTACACTTGACTTGTTCCTATTGGTTATTATAACATTACTTGCAATATGTTTTTCAGGTACAGGAATGGCTTTGTCTGAACTGCCAGATGCAGAGAGCTCTAGGAGCATCTGAGCCCCCAGGACCTCCCATTATGAAACAACAGCCCTCCACAAGCAAGGTTTTCACACCTGCTGGCCCTGAACAGAAAGACACACCAACATTAGTCCAAAAGGAGAAGTCTATAGAATCTACAGCAGTCAAAAAGGAGGTCACCCAAGCAGCTCCAGACAAAAAGGAGACCCCTACAGCTGAGGCTCCAATGCTAACTGCAGCCCAAAAGTTGGACAAACCAGTACCAGGTTCACTGCAAAAGAAACAGGTCCTCTCAAGTACTGTGGTTAAGGATATACAAGGACAAGCCCACAATGTACCTAACCAGCAGCAGCCTATTGTAAAAAACCCACAAGTACAGCCTTCTCAATCTCCAAAGCCAGATGTGAAGGCAGGTCCTGCAAAACAGGAAACTGGAAAACCACCACAACAGCCTCCAAAAGTTGGGACCTCCCCGGCCAAATCTGTACCACCACCAGCTCAGCCTGTCAAACAGGAGTCAGGAGGCTTCTTTGGCTTTGGTGGTCCTAAAACACAGCCTACCACTGCAAAGCCTGCAGAGTCAGTGACTGGGAAGATGTTTGGCTTTGGTTCCTCCATCTTCAGCTCTGCATCCACTTTGATAACCTCAACTACACCACCAGTTTCTCCTAAGATGCCTGCAAAAGAGACTAAACCACCTGCTGCCCAGAAATCAAAGCAGGATAAGAAACCAGAGCAACCCCAGCAGGCCAAGACTCCTCCATCAGGACAGGCCAAAGTGGACAAAGCTCCATCAGAACCTCCAAAGGAAGCAGCAGCCTCCCAAGCTGCTCCCAAAGCAGGCCAGTCCACCTGTCCACTCTGTAAGGTGGAACTCAACATTGGCTCCAAGGATCCTTCCAACTACAACACCTGCACCAAATGCAAGAACACTGTCTGCAACCTTTGTGGATTTAACCCCATGCCACATACTTCAGCAGTAAGTAAAATAATTCATTATGAATGTCATTTTCATGGCCATTTTAAAGGATTTGATTTGTTCTGGCCCCTCACATGATTAGTTTGATTAGATGTTTCAAGAATGCATTGTCTTAATTAAAATGTAATTGTTTGTCAGGCTGTGAGAGCGATAAGGATTTTAGTTTATGAACAACAGTATTATTTGTTATAATGAGCTGTGATGATGGAGCTCAGTGGAAGGTTGTCTCTTCTAACCATCCCATATTTACAGTGAGAACCCACCCCCTTTAACCAACAAGGTGGTGCACTCTAAGGGCACTAGTTGTGTTTTTAGTAGCGAATGACTAATTGTAAACAGCAAATGACTAATAATAACAGGCTATTACTTCCTGCTCTGACAGATCTGTATTCATGCAGCTGTTTGTGAGCTATGGAGCAAGCCTGGATGCAAATTGTGGCTCTGTTTTGTGAAACTTCTTTCATGATTTATTGTTCAAAGTTCTTGTATTTTATGGAAGATTTTGCAGTGTGAAGGGTGAAAAGTCCTTTATTTCTATTGAAAGGTACAGTAGCTGAAGTACAGTAGACAATAGATCCATTTTACTCCACTTGATTTGATGTTTTTGAAAAAGAACAAGTGTGATAGCATAATAGATGAAGGGGCACTTCTCTGCAATGACAATATAGAGAGCTTGCCTGAATAGCTTTTCAGACTGTGCTTTAGAACAGAAGTTTAAGTGTACTAGATGTGTAATCTTTTAGAATTGCTGACCTACTTTTAGGGGACTCAAACTAATTTAATAACATACTCTAATGCAGGCTATGTGGTGGCTGACTGTTGCATTGCTATCCCTCCGATGGAGTGGCCTGAGTGAATGTGACATTACATAACGGAGAGGTGTGCTTCGGCGGATCTGGCAGCATTGAAAATGGATTAAAGTGATTGAGGGTTGTGCAACAGCATTAGTGAGATGGGATCTGCTGCTGTGGCAGACCGGGGACTCTCCAGCCCCCGTGAGAGATAGGAGATGGCAGAGCCCTGTGATATGCCAATAAGCAGAGGTGAACCGGATTAAGTCCAACACAACACAGTACAGTACATAGTAGCACACATTTCCTTTCAGGCCATCTGCTCCCACACAGATCAGTGGCTTCATGCATACCAACAGTTTTCCCTTCATTGTATGTGGCTTGCAGCAGTATGCATGTGTGGCTGTTTTCTTATCCACAGGAGCAGTTTATTGGCTACCCTTGCCATTTGATATTGTATAGGTTAGCTGAATTAATACTACTTCCCTGTCCAGAACACCCTATTGTTTTGGATGTGCAGCACGTTTCCCTTCAGGCTGAAATGCTGGCAAACGTTTTTGCTGGCAAACAGTTAAACCCCAAATAATTGCCTTGCTTTGTCAAGCCCAGTCCTCTCTAGATTTATTAGGTTAAAACATTCAGGGCTTTTTATTATTTTCCCACAGTCATTTTAGTACTGTAACTTAGTCAATAAAACAAAAAAATATTACAACACTGGACTGTAAGTGTTTATAGCATCCAGTGTGGGTACCAATTTAATAATGTGTCATGTCAGTCCACAGTATTAGTCATATTACTGGAGGCTTTTGAATAAGGTCATCTTTGATGCTAATACTTTAATAACGTGAGATAATTATTTTTTTAGATCTCCACAAACAGGACAAAGACTGTCACATTAAATCTGAAAAGTTATCAACGTTACAGCTGCATGTATTTAATTAATGTAACAGTTTATTAGATTTTTAGCATTGGTAAAAGGTATTGCTGGCAACCTTTTGTAACAGCTAGTCTGTTCCTTACATGTCCCTCAATGTTGAGTCTCATCAAGGAACAAGAATCGGCATCTCTGCAGGGACTGAGCAATTATGATTAGATCTTTTTTCTTTCTTTTCTTTATTTCTCCCTTCAGTTCTGTTTCCCAGAGACAGATTTACCACACGGCTCAGCCCAACTGGTACATCATTATGGAGAAATAATGCTGAAAGTGATGTGGCTCTTATGTAATTGACATATAGCTTAGCCTTAACACAGACAATGGATGGGATGAGCTGCCATACTCATTGTTGTCCTATGACCTGTTTTTTTTCTAAAGGGACTATGCCTGCCAATTCTCCATCATGAAAATGTGTGTTTTTTATATTGAGTAGGAAGGCAGAGATGCCTCCTTTCAGAATTTGAAAGGGACTTATAGGGTTAGAAGGGAGAGGAGAGGAGGCCACTTTAGAGGGAGTGAGTGCCAGCAGCAAGTCTATCCATTCCTCCCGTCTCCTGTTCTGCTCCAGCTGATGTTATGAAAAGCCTGGGAGTGACTGTTGTCTGATATCTAGGACACACGTGTTTTGTGCTTTGCCAGCCAAAGCTGTGTGTATGACAGACTAAGCAGTAAAGCAGTATGAATGACAGTTCCTGGGTGGTAAAATTGTAGTAAACTAAGTCTTTCCAATATTGCTGGCTGTATCTCTCATTTGGAGTTGATTTTTGATTCTTTTGTTTGTCCAGAACAAACAATTCAGCAATCCTCTTGATTTGATTGAACATTTTCACCTCACATTTTGGCTTGAAAGATTAGCTTATTATGAGATACAGTAAAGGTACTATGCCTGCCAGTCTACTTGCCAAGAAAGCTATATTGCTTACTTTCTAAATGCACTTGAAAATGTTAAAGCAATTGACAAATGTTTCACAAAGCTTCCATGAGAGATTGATTCATCACACAGTGCATATCTCTGACCCACAGGCCCAGCAATAAGCATGTACCCTGTAAGTCTATAGAAGTCTTTTAATTAGCCCCAAACTCCTCCATATTCCTCTCCCAGGCCAGGCTTATGTAATGGCAGAGATGTGCTACGCTGTAGGCTAGCCAGCTGCAGACTGTTGGCACCGTGATAAGGAGGAGAGACCCCCTAGTGTGCCTAACGACAGTGTTAAAAATGATCACTCTGAGGCGAGACCAGCACTACCTGCTGCATCCCTACTCTTATTTCACAGTCCCGGGCAAGAAGGTGCTAGTATGGGGCTAGCTGAGTTGATATTGACTAGGCTAATACTCTGGTCCTGATGCTGCCTTAGACATTTTTAGAAATAGTGACAGATGAAATTGTTCTATTATGTTTATTTATTGTAGACATTCTCAGTTCTCTCAGTACAGATTAGCGTAATACTCTATGTGCTATTTTCAGCACAGATGATGTTTCACGTTTGGGGACATTTGAAGGGTTATGACACTCATCCCTCAAGCTGCAACGATCCCTTGAAAATGGGAAAGTGATTCCGGTTGCTATTTTGATGGTTGGCTTGGCTGTCTGCCGGAGGAGAGGGAATAGGATATCCCCCATGAGATCTGGCCTTGTTAATGCACCTCCTAGTGTGTAGCGTTTCCTAGCACTTTGGCTTTCCATTTATGCCACACCAACTCCACTCCCTCTACTCCCCCAATCTCTCTTTTGCATCCTGCCTTCAAAGGAAAGTTTGCTGATGTGCCATTTGTCAGATTAAAGAGAGCAGGGGGTGCAGTTCTTTGTCTTTAGAATGAAGCACTCTGCTTATTACAGATTAGTGGGTCAACATTCTCTATTATCAGAGGGCTTGATTTATAGGGAGTTCTGCTGAAAGCCAAGTATATTAGCCAGCTACAGCTGTTGCCAAAGGCGTCTGCCAAAAAATCAATAAGAATCTTACCAGCTCCAGTATCAACAGAAGGAAAGCACTGAAGACAGCCTCTGAAATACTGATGTAGCCTACAGCCCAAATGCCATCCCCTCAATCCAGTTTTCATGTTATGAAATGTAAATTTCAAGACCACTGGGATGCCCAGTGACTGGTGTCTTGCAACAAGGTGTGGGCTTGTACAAATAATGCAACACAAAGCACTGTAATTTCTTCATTAGTGTGGAAATGTGAAAGCGACAGGCCCATTCCGTTAAGAGCGATTTGATGGATGTTTGGGCACTTGAATTTCACATTTGATTTACAATGCCTTCTTTGCTGAACAGCACCTGTAGTATGTGGTATTGATGCTGATGTTATGGCTGAACAAGATTGATTCCACCTGTCATTTAGCCATTGACGCACTGCGGAAAGTCCCGTATACGTATACGTAATAAAATACATTGTTTTAATGTAAATAAAATTATAATAATTTTTAATAAAACTGCATTGTTCTAAGGTGATCGATAGCCTGATGTGAATGGGGTCTTTTCCCAAGGTGTTTTTTGAATACAAATTATCTTTTGCTGTGTCTCTGTGCGAATAAAGTGAACTGGGCCAGGCCCATAGTCAGAAACATATTTCGAGGGGGGTCGGGCAAAGCTACCGGTAAATAATATTCCCACACTGTATAGGCCTACTAATAGCTAGGGATGGGTATCGTTTAGATTTCTCCGATACCGGTGCTAAAACAATACTTTTAAAACGGTACCGGTGCCTGAACCGATACCTTTTTAAAAATAAAGCACAAACAATGCGACGACATTAAAGAACATCTTTTTTATTGCAAAGGCAAATACATTTGATATATTAACTCTTAACTGTTTAAATTATACTTATAAATAAATACAAAACACTTAACAAATGTACATAACACATTTACATAATAAATAAAACCTAACCCAACTACAATAATTTTATAATAACAGTTACAGTACTAATAATAAATAACAGAAAAAGAAATACCAAGTGCAAACTTCTATACTTCTACTCTTCTACAAACTCTTGTACTTTTACTACCTGCTGTCACTGACTGAGTCAACAGAGCGAGTGTAAAGTTAGGTAGTGAAGGCGCATGCGCAGTGTTTCCCACAGGTTGCCAATTAACTTTTTTCAATAGGATTAATTACTTGTCTACCTACAGTAACAGCAGCGTTGAGCAATGTTATGAATCTCCGATTAAAAAGTGTTACTGTTTACAAATACCGTTACTATCACATGCCAGTTTGGAGCAAATTGCAGAATGTTAACTTTCACTTTAGTTTTCACAACGGCAGGCTCTCTGTATGGGAAACACTGCAGGATGCTTCTGTTACCTGTAACATAATTGTTGTTGCAATTTCAGACAGACATGGGGATTTTGGGGGCTACGT
>OMLI01087912.1:5601-20773 GCA_900302605.1 Rondeletia loricata
ACCTCACACACTCCTGCATGTGCGCTCACAGTCACCCCACACACACACACACACACACACACACACACACACACACACACACACACACACACACACACACACACACTGAGTGTTCTCCCAGTGCGTCACAGATAGATTGAGAGCTATTTCTTAATGATCTTTCCCCTGGGATTCCTATAGAAAATCATTTCGTTAGCAGCACTGCTCCTCAATAAAACCTGAAGAGGTCTTGTAATTGCTACACGGGCCACAGCAGCGCTTCATTTTGAGGAGCAGAAACCGCAGCAGTAGCATCATAAAAGTGCCCCATCATGCATCTGTGCTGTATTTAACCTCCATTGGCACGACAGTGGCCGTTTCAACCTATCCTTTCTCAAATCTCTTAAAGCACAAAATTGAAACACAAAACTGTCAAGTGTTTGCCAGACCATTCTACTGTATATCAGTTCTGACAGATAAAAAGAGAACAAAGTTTGACCTTTTCTATAAATCCCACTGCCAGTAAAGTAGAGCTATGGTAGCGACAGATTTCTGCGTATTAAAAACAACCATGGCAAAATGGCAGGATAACTATATATGTTAGGTCATTATTAACAATGACAAAGACGTTACATGTAATTCTATAGCCCTATATCATACTGAAGCCTACTGAGCCTTTCCTTGTTTGATTTGTCACACTATTCATTTCTTTATCGCTCCTTGCAGACAATCATTTGGCTCTGCCTTAGTGGTTCTGGAGCGCTATCTCTCAACGATCTTCACCTTGGGGGATGTCTAAGTAAACCACTTAGCAGCACTGTTCTCCTCTATAAGCATGGGTGGATTAGCACTGGGGCCTAACAGGCCCCGCTCTGGAGCCCCAATGACAAGGGACCCCAGGGGACCCCAATTATCAGGGGAAGAGCAAACCAAGAAGCCACAAATTAATGTATATTGCAAGTGCGTGGTCGGAAAGAGGACCCATCAAACAGACAATTGCAACGCATTTTATGATTCATTTTCACAACTCCACCCTACAGAATCCACGTTTTCCCTATGATCTTGGCCTGTTCCGTCAAGATTTGTGATTATGCCCAACTCTCTCCCAAAGCTACTGTAGAGAAGAAGATAATAGATCCTGGGGCTTCTTCACTGACACCTTGTGAGTTTGTGAATTATTTTTACAGTGCCCATGGTGAAGCCTGGCAACATGGGCATATTTTCTGGTTCAAAACTGTTGGCACTGAAATGAAATCAAACTTTCAGTGAAAATTTGCAAACAAATATTCTGTGAATCCAAAAAGGCAAGTCTCCAATGAATAGTCAGTGACACAGCGTTACATTTAGTTTCTTAATGACATCAGTTATAAGAGCCTCGGTTGTCTGATTTCTACTTCTGCTTCAGGCTTCGGGAGGGAGTAGTTGATGGTGAAAACTGTAATATCACATGTGAATTCTGTTTTAAGGTAGGCTTTCAATCACTGTTTGGAGGCATGGTCAGTCACAGTGAGCCTCTCTATTAGATGTGAGGATTCATAAGAACATGCTTCACATAGTATACACATCCCGTTGAGCAGGTTGGCGCCGCCTTGTATGGCTGCCTCCGCCAACGGTGTATGAATGGGTGAATGTGAGACAATCTCTGTAAAGCGCTTTGTGCTTTCGAGCTGTGAAAAGCGCTATATAAATGCAGTCCATTTACCATCTACACACTATTCCTACATCACAAACATATCAAAAAGTGAAATACATCCTCATTCATATTGACATGTTGTACTATGATACTGTGAATCTGATTGGACTGTCTAATGAGACTGTTATTAGTTATACAGTTGCTCCAAGTATTCAAACTTTGGTATTTTTTTGCACAATAGGCCTTTGTGCATTACTAGAGCGATAATAACCAAGAGAGTGTTCTCTGTGATTTACTGTTTTACTGTGATTATAGGTATGACAGTGATGCAGCACCAATGTACCCATAATAACACAATCAAGGGTATTATGGCTTTTATACAATGGTTTCCAATGTGTGTGTAAGAATATGCTTTGTGAAAATGATCGGCATGGTAGGAGAAACATCTTTGACCAGTCAGGCTGCTTGGCTGAGACTACATGTCGTATAAAGCCTATTGCTGTAAATCCTGTTCGGACTATATTGCACTTATGATGTGCTTATCTGCTTATGACACCTTATAAGCAACACTTTAAGCATATTGTTAGCTACGTGACCCTGCAGAACTATAATTAGTGCACTGAGGATAAGCGTTCGTGAGAAATCTCATCAATCTCTGTCGCATCCCGGAGAGACGTCGCAGCTCAGAACTGTGTCAAGTAAACCAGAAAGATTGTTAATTAACTGCAACCAAGCTAATTCCTGTATCAGTTCATAATTAACACATTGAGGTGTTTCTCCTTTGAGATGGTGACAACCACATAAATAGTACATGAGATGCAAGGTTTGTACAGAAATTCCAAACAACTTGTTATATACTGTTTAAGCCATGCAACGTGTTGACAATTGGCTGCTGTAGCTTTTTAAATGCCATTTTGCAGTGATTTATTTTGTGTCCTTCACTTGTGACGCATTAAAGAAGACCATTGGACCATTTGCTGAATAATCAAGCGAGTGTAGGACTCAGTCAAGTCTTTAAATGAACGTTGCGTGAAGGTTAAAACGTATATTCCATACCATTTGCCGTTGTAAGAGGCATATATTCCAGACAACCTTGCCTGTCAACATAATTTCACCTTTCATGTGCGCCAGCCTGTCATTGCTTTGCGTTGTCTATTGGAACTTTTAATATAATAGCACCCAAGAGACATAATGATGCCTAAGGTGTTCTTCAGCCAGTGCATGAAACATGGTTACACATATCTGACAATTCAGAGAACTTGGCTGGAGCTACTTTAGAGACTTTAAAAAGAGTCTGGGGTGAAACTCAACAACTTCACACACTTGTTACAGATTTTCACTCAAACAGCCACACACACACACCCATGGCTGTATGAGTACACACTTTCAGCGACTCTTTTTGACTCTCATCTATGAGATTTAGATGGAAGCGAGGTGGGAGGATGGGTGGGTGAGAGGTAAAGGTTAACAGAAGGGATCAATACCAATGACTCCAACCACTGTTTTAAAAATCACTCACAACATGGTCTAAGGCCAACACTCATTGACTTTCTACTTGTATGTAGGTGTGTGTGTGTGCGTGTGTGTAAGAGTGTGTGTGTGTGTGTGCATTTTTTTTATTGGTGCTGCCTGTCCTTTGAGTGTTCCCCACCACTTCTCAAACAATTAGTTTAACGGAGCATTACGCCAGTATCTGGGTTAGCAAAGTCAATACATTGACATCCAACAGACAGAGAGTGTCAGTGCAGCCACTCATACAGCCATGTCACACACTTCATTAGACAAAGCCTACAGAGAACCGCTCTCTGTTTAAGCAAAAATCCAATATTAGAAGTCGTGTCATTCCTAGGATCTTGGACATTTTAAATGAAGATTTATTCAGTCTCTCCCCATGCAGAAAAACAAGACTCTGCAAACCAAGAAGCCACTCGTCTGTTTTAACAAATTGTGACAGTTTGACAGTAAATTGGACACCACGCACACACATGTACACACACTTATACATATACACAGCCTCCTGCATTCTTGGCAACAAAACTCTCCAGTTGGTGAGCACTATCCAGAAGGAGATGCATCTCTTGCTGTTCTTTCAATTTTTCCATTATGAAAAGTGCCAAAACATCCGGTCCGCACAAATGAGTGTTAGCCCCCAACTAGCTAATGTACCTCAATTTCTAGTCAGACGGTGGCACAAAAGGCCATTACAAAAGGAATGAAAAAAAAAAAAGGACAAATCTGCTACTATTTGAAGGTCCCATATTATTCGGTTTTCATGATTTTGTTCTCAGATCTACTTATGTATGGCTCAGGATAAGAATAATGTTCTTCATGATGTTTTGCATATAAATGTAGTTTAGTTAAAAGTTGAAATGAATTAGTTGAATTACAAGACTCAGTCCTCACAGGCAGAACAGTCACAATACTGGACCCTGATTGGCCGACAACAGCAGCTCCTCTAATTCAAATGAGGTAAACCTGCTGAGTGGAGGCTTTCCAGTTCAAATGCTGCAAACTGGCCTGACTGGAAGGATTCCAGTAATTCTTTAGTGAGGGGAGCCAATCAGGACCAAGTCCAGATGTGATGCGTTTCCTGGAGTTAATCTAAAACTGCCTGGAAAAAAGGGTGGAAGTTTGAAAATGCAGTAACTTTAAATTTAACCTCTCAAACAAAAACACATTTGATCATGTATGAGGAAAACTTGAATTCCTTTTATTAAAAACCAACACGTTTCTGCTGTAATAGCCTTCATCATGGTGAACAATAAATATATTCAATAACATCCTAAATGACCCATAGACCAATCAGATGGCAGTATTTTTTTATGTATTTTGACATTACCACAGCAAACAATTCAAACTTCAAAGTTATTTCACTCAGTTGTATGTATCACAAATATTTCTACATCAGAAGTTTGAAAATCAGCCCAAAGCAACGTAAGATACTGTCAACAGAAGACATCTGGAAGAGTACACCTTATCTTACCTGATTCCCATTGACACTACATTGAGAAGTACTTACTGCAAGTGTGCACCACAGTATTCCTGTCACGTCTCACCGATAACAAAGGAAGAGTTTGGAACCTCGCCCTTTTCCTCCGATCTGAGAGCTAAACACTAAAGAAAACAACATTTAGATTTCCTTTAATCTTGCCAATCAAACTGTGCTCTGTTTTTCCACGTACCACGTCGGATGCTGACACGCAAGCAAGCACGTTCTCCTTCATCCACTGAGCATGGCTGCCTCGCTTCTTTGCCGTGCGTCGTGAGTGCACGAGGTGTGTGTGTGTGTGTGAGTGTACAAGCTGCTGTTACGGTCTTATTCCTCTTAGCCCTGAGGTGACAATGCACATCCACTCACTCCTGCTGCTGCTGATGTTTCTAATTATGTTTCTGATGTCTGTTCAGGGTCGGTTCTTTGCACTCCACATCTGTGTCTCTCTGAATGTCTGTCTGCCTATTTCATGGGCCACTTAGGCTGTGGACAAACAGGAGGACTTTTAAATTCCTAACCGGTTTTGAAAATGCGTTGCATAACGACAGATTTCACAGATTTTTTTCCAGTCATAAATACGCTCGCACCAGACTCACCTCGCTGTAAACTTTTAAACTGCTCTGTCATTGGCTATTGGCGGTCTCTGCTGTTGGAATGAATCTGTGATCCTTACACACCACGGGACAGTTCAGGACCCCATGTCGGGTGGTAAATATCTAATATGTTCAATATTATCGGGCGGCTCAGAGCAGTCTGGTAGTTGATTGGTGTGGTTAAGATTGAATCTGTACACGCCTCACGCTACCAGATCATCTTTGTCCCTCCGATCGTCGGGATAGGCGACACTGGAGTAAACCGGCCAATGTCTGGCTCCAGTGGGAATTAAACCCCCGAACCTGGTAGTGTTAGCGTCATGCTAGTGTCTACTTGTTGGACTGTAGGTACTGTATCTCTCTCGAATTGAAGAGAACAAATATTGCCACAGCATTTCAGTGCATAATAAAGATGTATACATGATATATTCATTTACTGTACACTAGGTTAAATTATAATATAGAAAAGAATTGCTGATATTGTTCCTGATGTATAGAAATGTTTAAAGCTGTACTAGGAGTTAGAATTTGTGAAAGTTTTGAGGACTTCATTACCCAGAAATCATGTAACGTGACCTCAGTAAACTGCACAGCCCTCAGACCTACATTTAAAAAAAAAAATGTTGGCAGCAGTCCGGCTTTCTCTGAATGGAGCGCTGCTCACTGCTGTTTGGGAGAAAGTTTTGTATTTCGCTCTGAAGTTTTGACTCATCACTGCCTGTGTGCTGAGAAAATGTCCTGCCAGTGACCACACCCGACACCAGAACTTCATCTGGGCAAATAGGGAGAATCTCCAGCATCTCTATTAGTGGGGATGAGACGCTCTTCTCTGTTGCAGCCCCATTTTGTGGTTTAGACTGATATGAAAATCTTGCCTAGTCCAGCTTTAAATGTAAAATACAATAGTAATTATTCCTGAGCGTGTAGCATCTTTTCCTCCTTGCCAAGCACCACTTTGAATTTCAGGACATCAGAGAGGAAAGAAAAATATATTATTCAAATTCACTTTGGTATTTGTCCTTTATTTCCATGTTTTCGACATTCAAATTAAAAATCGTAATTCTGTCTCTGTCGCTTGTCATTCATACTACTGTCACAATCTCGATTCCCTGGATAACCATGACTTTTCATATCTCCCTCTTCAATTTCAAAGGTGGAATTTTGATCAGACTCTCCTTTCTATAACCTTTTGTATAATTCCCACTATAAATTGCTGTCAACAGCCTCTTCGAGTTTGTGCATTCGTATGTGCCTTGTTTTAGTTTAGTTTAGTTTGAGTTCCTTGTATGCATTTAAAGTGAATGAATTCTCCTAATACAGTTTCTGATTGGCTGGTTTCTGTGTGTTTTTTTAATTTGAGAGCAACCTCAACACCTTTTGAGAGAAATCGCATTATTGGTCAAGCCACTCTTGCTTTGCACATTTAGACATGTCTTTTTATTCTGTGTTACATTTGATAATGAAGCCACTTTGTCAAACACATTACTTACACATTATTGCTCTGTTGCTGATTTTATTCCCGCCGGGACAAAGAGAAAAATTTGAAATGTTTAAAATTCCTTTAATGGTCCACATTAGATGCAAATTGCTCCAATTTAGCCTCAGACCATTTATACCTTAGAGGGAGAGGGTTGAGTTTCTCTGTGGGTAGAAGGGTTTTTCAAACTGAGGTTTCCATATCAGAGGAAGCATAAATCTACCACACTGTGTCCCAATCATGTGCAGTAGGTGTATTGACAATCACCTCTGGACCTGCCATTGATTAGATAAAGGCCAAGAATCTTACAGAGGCTCAATACTGGTTTGCTAGTGTTACCGACTCTAGCAGTATCATTAAACAATCATTCTAATAAGGTATTCATGCAGAGGTGCATATGCTGCAAATCTGAACAATTCACTAGTCTAACTAGTCCTTTTAACTGGTGATATCGGCATTTCCCTCATACCAGTCAGTTGTGTTCATGTTCTTTAGTGTTCTACGGTGCTGCAAAAATCAGCAGTACTGGTTTTGTTTCATTCAGCGGCATTAAGGAGCAGGGAGAGTCACTAACAGAGATATCTTCCTCTCCCATCTCTTTAGCTTTAGGAATGGTACCAGGCTTGCAGTACGAGGAGAACTGAGTCCCACTGCTATTTTTTACATCAATAACATATGTATTGGCTTTTCTACTGGGGCTGCACTTTGCCGATCAATACAACAATAGCTCTGCATGGTGCCGTGAATTAATTACACACACAGACCCGCATGCATGACTCCACTGATTCTTACAGTAAAGATTTGTAGCTGGAAATGTTTCTTTAGGGAAGCAATTTCTTTTTGTGGTGTGTCTGTAAAAGTTGCTCAATATTGCTTCTCAGGACTTTGGAGCCGTTGTGGTGTTTGTATGTGGGAGGGTGCACAGCGCTGGCTCGCTGGTCTATAGTGCAGCAGAAACTTTAGAAAAATACCTTTTAGTCTCAGCACCTTTGAGGAGAAAAACTTAGCTGCCCATGGGGCCTTATCAGAAATCGGTGAGACGCTTTTTTCCTGCATCGCAGGGAAGGGAGAAATTGATCACCCAAACTATTCCCATGCAGCGCCGAGCTTTGGATTCGAGCAGCTTTAAGAGGTGGTTTGTGTCGCAGTCGCTTGTTTCCCACTATGCAAACATCTAAACGTGTCCCCAGGCTCATTAGAATTGCCAGAGCCATTTGACGAATCATTTTCTCCGAGTGATGTAGTTGTAAAGTGGCTGTGTGCTTGGGCTCTCATTCCACTCTAATAACACAGGGCTGAGCTGAACTGAGCAGAGATGAGATGAGAAAATAGATCGGGCAACATTCAGCTCTGTGATGGCCTCGCAGATAAATGGATGCACTGTCGAAGAGGGGGAAGACTCAGTGAGTCAGGTCAATCACGGACTGTAATGGATGAAAAACAACAGTTATGGAACTGCCAATTGTAGCTACTGTACTGTGCAATCCTTTGCTCTCATTAAATGTCTCAGCTCCTATGCACGGAGTATAGAAAATATTGGAACCATCTGCTGTTTCCATCAAACAGAATGACCAGGTGAATCTAAATGAAAGCTAGGATCCCTCATTGATTTCAGCAAATAGGTTCCAGAGGGATTTTTAAGCCTTGTGACAACTGAGAACACTGAGATTGAGCAAAAGTGGGTACAACCCAACTTTAGGAAGGTGGTCCAAATATTTTGTAGGCCTACACTCAGTGTATGTGTCAACTTAATGCAGCCATTTTGCATCCCTCTTAGTCCACATTTTGTGTAGTTCATCTGGGATGCAAAATGGGCTGTTGTAGACCAAAAGGCACGTTATTTGGTCTTCATAAAAGCAATGGCAGCAATATTTTTTTTATTTTTATTTTTATTTTTTTTAAGTCATGTCATTGTGGGTTCCCCAGTTGAGCTAGGCTGATAGCTTGCTAGGAAGGACGCAAAATTGCTGTCTTAAAAGACCAAAACGACATTTTATCTCCAGTTTCTCAGAAAAAACACTGATACTGCAGTAACACCAAAGAGCATCCATTCAATCCACAGAACAAACAGACTTAAAGAAGAGAAGAGAGACCGCCAGTGCAATTTGTCCATCTCTATTTTACTTTGACAACCTGTATCTTGTGTCGGAGCCCTTTGTGAGCAGGCTGTACTTCTATCAGCTCTTACAGTACCACTAAAACGTGTTCTGCTTCAAGGACCCAAAACAACTACAAACACTTACACACATTTTTCCTCTAAAAAACTCAAGCCTAGCCTCTTTACATATCCACTCAAACTGCCTTGAACTGTTCTGCAGTCCTTTTATGTTTCATTGTTTCTAGCAAATTCAAGGAGTTGGGATGCATGGACTGCAGTTACATACCCCTTCTCTCTGGTGTTGTGATCTCTCTCTCTCTGGCTCTCTCTTGCCTCTCTCTGTTTCCCCCCTCTCTCTCTCTGGCTCTAAGTGAATATGTCATGCCCCTCTCCCTACCCTCTCTCCTGCTCTTTGCTTCTTTTTCTCACCCTCCAAATATTTATTCCTCTGCTATCTCACTCTCTCTCTCTCCTCTACCCCTCCCTTTCTCCCTTCTCTGTGACTGTGGTAACAACAAAGTAGGCAGCCTGCTACATACTGCTATCTTCCGGTCCCCCTCCCACTCCCACTCACACTCCCACTCCCAATCCCACTCCCACTCCAACTCTTGTGGAAGAGGCTGGAGACCTTTAAAACCCCTTATGGTAGACAGATCAATAGAGAGAGCTCCTCTGGCGCTTTGCTCCAAAGGGAAGAGAGAGTAAAGGTGTGAAGGAAATGAAGGGAAGGTTAGAGGGTTTGGTGGTTGGGAGAAAAACAAAACCGTTTTAGATCCAGATAGACATGCATGCATTTTTGAATTGATATTATGGGTTTTAGATTGGTTTCATCATGTGCTCCAGGGTGATGAACCTTATTCAGCACACCTTGTAAACTTTCAGGTCAAAGTAAATTGCCAAATGCAGCTTTAAATCGAAACCCTAGTCATGACCTTTGACCTTTAAGATACATTATTATTGTCTTTGTAAAGCTGGGTACATTCATGTCTAAGCTTGGAATTGTATAACTGTAATTGTATAAAAGCATTGTACATGCTTCTGGGGCTTAGGTATGCACTATTTTCGGCTTTGCCAAACTATGGTGTTAAATAATGATGGGCAGGTGGAGTGGGTGCTGAACCTTGGAGCACAGCGGGCGCTGAGCGGCACTGTCAGGCCAACTCCTGGCCCTCAGGGTAAGAGAGGAGAAATGGCAATAAAGAGAGGACACAGGGTAGACACACTGTAAGCCTTATACACTTTTTAGGTAAACCCAACAAATATGATGTGTGTAACAAGACATTTTGTACCTTGTATGATGATTTCACAAAATAGCAGGATGTATATGCAACATGCCATGTCGGACGGACTTGAGAAGAGGTGTTAATTGAAAAAAATGTTGTGGCTACCATCACTTCCCTCAGTGTAGGAATGGGGCTGTGATGCTGTAGGCACAGTGCCACTGGCAACGCTGCCATGCCAACTCCAATCATGTGTCCTGCATTGCTACAAAACAACCCCATCCCCCGGGAGGATGTAGCCAACAGCTAACGAGAAACAAACACCTCTCTGTTCTTGATGCTCAATGAGAGCTGGTCGGGGAGAGAGAGGGTCAGAGTGAGAGAGGGAGATGAGTGAGATAAAGGCAGCGAGAGAGAGAGAGAGAGAGAGAGAGATTGAGAGAGAGAGAGAGAGAGAGAGAGAGAGAGAGAGAGAGAGAGAGAGGGGTATCTCAAAATGTGAAAGAGGTGGAAAAGTAAGCCACTGCACCTGAAACAAGTGAGCTTTTCCAGAAATCAAGGCACTCTTGTAAGGGGAGGACAGAAAAAGTCTATGGGTCAGTGTCTTATGTCAAACTGAAATTAAAGTAATAATCTGTGGCATTTTCATATAATAAATGTCTGTTTTGCTACTCTCTATCACTGATTGATATAACACAATAGTGATTCAACCTAAAGCCAGTTCATGAAAGCTTTTACATTTTCTGTTCTAAACACCCGATGTCTGGTAGGTCTTTCCTGGGAAAAATCCTCTGCTGCACAGGAAGTGATGCGTTTTACGTTGGGTAGTTAGCATGAGCAGCAATAGCCACCATGGCTGAACAGACACAGAAACTCAAACTTCATCAACAGAGAATCCAAGGAGAAAGACGTCACAGTACTGGACCCACTGTTTGATTGACAGGTGATCTCTGGGAAGTGCAGTGCAGAGACACCACAGTAATGAGCGACAAAGATAGAGACAAAAAAAACAAAGAGAAAGAGGGACCAAAATGGTTCTCAATCACATTTCCACCACAGGCTTCCATAATCTGCAATTTAATTTGAGTCCAAGTCCCAACCTTTGTCAATGTAATCAGAGATGTAGTGGTAAATAAAAGGTGGGTAAACTAGACTGTGATCATTATATCATATCATATATCATTATATTATACTTACATCAGTTTGCTACAACGTACTATGATGTACACCAGTATGGTACACCAGCACTGCTCTCTTCCAGGATCTGCATGACATGCGGTTTGAAGCATGTGGGACCCACAGGGAGAACAGGAAAGGCTATCCTGTTACCAAGGTGCCCAGGAATGCCGAGAGAGAAGTGGATACGGCAGGGTCAGATGCTGTATGTAAAATGGATGGACACAAGGGAGGTCAAGATGTGTTCCACATTCCACATGGCATTCCAGGGGGACACCATTGTGAGAAAATGGCTAAACGCTGATGGCACTTGGACCTCCCATCGTGTTCCAACTGCAGTAAGGGACTACAACAAGTTCACGGGAGGTGTGGACTTGTCCGATGCCCTGCTGAAGTACTACAGCATCAGGCGAAAGACCGTCAAGTGGTACAAGGCCCTGCTGCTCCACTTTATTGATGTTGCGGTGGTGAGCGGCTTCCTGCTGCATAAGGAGCATGCAGCACAGAAGCAGCAGAGACCCCTCAATCACAAGCACTTCCGAGAGTTGTGAGTTGAACAGCTGGTCGACTTTCTAAGGACATCTGCTGCTGCTTCTGTTCCTGTGTCCTCACCTGGTCCTGCTCTCCCTGCTGCTGTCCGCAGGTCACCAGCTGCCTCTGTGTCTCCTGCCTCTGTCTCTGTCTGTGTGCCACCAGCTCCCTCTGTTTCTCCAGCACCAGTCACTGAACCAGGCAGGGCACCAGTGACTCACTGGTGCCCTGCTGTAAGCTCCAGTCCTGCTGCTGCAAGCTGGTGCTGTGGGTCCAACTGATGGATTTGGTTGCTTCCTAGTTCCCATCAGTGACCCTAGCATAGTAGGTCGCTCCCAGAAGGCGACAGCAAACAGGCGGCGATGTGTTCATTGCACTGCTAATGGTGAGCATAATCTAACACCTTGGAGATGCTCCCAGGTGTGCTATATGAAACATATCACAATCACATCTTAATATTATTTTTGGCCAAATACCTCAATTTTGTAAAAACTGTAAAAAATAAATCATATTGACACATTTCTGGAACATTGTCATTTTCTGCACAATTTGGCACAATTTGGTAACCAAAAGGGGCTTGCCTGGAAAAAAACACTGTAGAATTGGCATGGTTTGAGATATTGACATCATCAGGAAAGAAATCTCAAACTTGATTTTAGTTTTTTTTTTTAATGTACATTAGTTGTTGAAAATAAGTATCAGATACTGGATTTCTGTGAATTCTGACTGCTTGGTCAATATGGTGCACTTATCTACTTTTAAAAAAACCATTTATAGTTTTTGAGATAAAAAGCTTTTTAACACTATTGTAAAATAGGCGAGAATTTGCCTTTTTTGCCCTTGAGGTTAAATGGTAGAAAACCCTATTCTGCAAATAAAAGGTGGATTAACTGAGTTGTAATGACTGCAATGGGATTGCTGTGCTGCCCTTTTATGTAAGCTGTTACTCTCCAGCTCCAGAGTACAGAGGCCATGATTGCTTTGGACTTCAGTCAGACATGGATGTTAGGGAATAAAAATCGCCACGCTCCTTCTTATATGGCTGATGCACCGCTTAGTGCGGCCCCATGGGGCAGGAGTTTGAAATGAATTTCCTAAATTCCCAAAGTTTATATAAAATGTATCAGAAGATAACGGAAGCTGTGCCTACGACTCGTCTCCGCTGTATCTGTCGGCTGCCTTGCTCTCTCTTCCTGTCTCTCTATGCCTCTCTTTCCTCTTCATCTCTCTCTCTCTTGTCTCGCTCTGGCCATCTCTCTCTCTCTCCCTCTTTCTCTCCAGCTCGCTTTCTCTCTCTGCCTCTGAATCTATATTCACGGGCATTCTTTGAACCTCTTTCAGCTTTGCAGCAACGGAGGAGCAACATCATTTCAGGCTTCTATTCAGCCTCCTGGCTTCATCTGCCCCTCTTTCTGGATGAAAAAAGCGAGAGGAAGGGGAAATGCTGGTGCCGAGGACATTTAATATGCCGCCTACACGTTTAAATGGGCTGTACATGAGTGTGCGGCATGAGTCTTAATGCAGCTTAACGTAATGACTAGTTCACTGAAAAGAGTCTTAACCCATTCACCTTCCCAGGGTTTCAGAGTGACTGCAATGAACTAACTTGAACGTTACAAGTTAGAATACAGCCTGAAGGCTCTGTATGAATCTGCAATGGATTAAAAGGGTTATCCATTTTAATATCCCTCAAAGGCAAATACTGTCTCTTCTATCATAGTGGTCAGCATTTCAAAGTCATGTTTTTTGACAGATAGGAGGCAAGATGAGCTAAACCAGGCACATCTTAAAGCCACTGGTGTAGTGGTAGTTGTGGAAGGGCACAGTACACCTGAGGAAGAGGTCGGTATGTTGTGACGATACTATCCGATGTACTTCCATGATATTTAAGCCGATAGGTGACTGTATTTTGAAAGGACGTTGAATGTTTTAGGTTGCCTTTAGCACAGCGGTGGCATTATTAAATTGGATAGTGATTTCCAGCGGAGATGGGCATCAGCAATATTACCTGGCTCATCAGGGAGCGTTTCCTGTGCAGGACTGCTGACAAAGCTTCCGCCAGAAATAGCTCATGACTTGCAATTTAGCCTGGACGAGACCAGAGATCATTTTACAATAACAGCGTATGTGACTCTCTCACACATTTTTGATGGTATCACCTTGCTTTTCATTTCAGCACTGAGGAGAGGATACTAGGACGAGGACTAAATCAGCATGGGCAGGATAGTGGGCTACGGGGAATAATAGTACTGAAAAAATACTGCTAATTATACAGTCTTTTTTGGCAAAAATTGACAACTGTCTTGCCTCAAAATGTTGTATCAAGGCCTTCAGTTGTTTTTTGTTGAGATCTCCATAGTACTGTGTTAATTTGTCATGGTGTTTAGTGTTAAGCCGAGCATGTCATTGCTGTCATATCTTATTAATAGTGAGTTTACAATGTCAGGAGATATGAATTAAAATGTTTGGTTTATTCTTTATTACCTCCAATCATGTCGATATGCACATGTACAGTATGTATTCTCAATAACATGAACTAGTATCACTTATTCACAGACATACTGTATAGGCCTTGCCAATATTGTGCCGAGGTAGGCATTTATTTCATTCTTTCCACACAGCTGCTGTTTCTCCACTCACCAGAGGAATTATCTTCAAACACAATAGGAACGAAACAGGGTGAGAGGATTTCTACTGTCTTTGTTTTGCATGCTAATTTTGCAAAGTACTAGCGCCAGCAGGAAGGTCTAGCCGCTAGACTCTAGCGGAATTGGTTGTCAGGGTGAAATAAAAGCATAAAAAAGATCCAGAGTGTTTGTTCAGCCAGTCACATTTATTAAGGGTGGTGCTCAAAACCAGGGTCCCCTGTTATCCATCTATCCTATATTAGACCTGTAGCCGCCACTGTAACCTATCGTCCCCAAACATCCTCGGTGACAGCTAATTCTCAGGTATTTGGATTTCTTTTGCCCCAGGCAGCGCCATTCTGCTACAAAAGTTTATTTGTTTGGAATTACAAAGTCTCAGGCAGGTAGAGGTGTCAAAAGTACACACATTCTATACTTAAGTAGAAGTACTGACTCAACTTCTTTACTCAAGTAAAAAGTAAAAAGTACAGGCTCTGAAATGTACTCAAAGTATAAAAGTAAAAAGTACAGGCTCGGACATTTCTACCGGCTGTTTCTGTGCAAAGCTAACTGAACCCCACGTCATATTATTATAATTCGAAGACTATTAACAAGGGCTGAACAATTAATCTAAAAAATAATAATAATCGAAAATAATTTCAATTTGCAGAGACTTGAAACTTGATGTAGGTAATCAAACACAGTTAACTTTATGTCACTTTCATTTTTAGTCAAAGTTACATTACAAAGTTACATACACACAGAATGACATTAGATTCAGGCGCATATAACGTGAACTATTTCAACATTCTGTCGGATTATATTCACGGATTAAACCGTGCAAGT
>OMLI01087913.1:0-11678 GCA_900302605.1 Rondeletia loricata
TAATAATTATCTACAGTTAATGAGTGATATGAAGACTATATTTACAGTAAAGATAAAGGAAAAAATTCTTATTTAAATGTATGCCTTAGTTTTAGGTTGTATGTATACCTTTTTTAAAGTAAGATGACATGTATTTATTTATTTGTTTTTGCATTTCATAAAATGTTTTCTTTAAAACCCAGAATGTAATATGGCTCTTAAATTCACTAAATGGGTTTAGTTTTGACAGATAACATTATTAATGTCCCCCTACCACAAGCTTTAAGTAGCTTCTTTGGGTGGCCAATTCACACGTCACAGCTTGTCAATAATAATAATAATAATAATATTTCTGTATCTGCTTATATTGTACAATCATATTATTAATTCTGTATCTGCATATATGTGTGTGAATAAATAAACCAAACCAAACCAATTGTATGCAATTTAAGCAATAAAAATGGCAATTTTTCTAAAAAGGAAACCAATTAGTTGTTCATTCTAAGAGACCTGTCTTATTTTCTCTTTTGTATATTTACTATTGCTCTTTAATAAAGCAAAAGTATTCCTTATCCGATTACTCGATTAATCGATGGAATAATCGGTAGAATACTTGATTACTAAAATAATCGATAGCTGCAGCCCTACTTCAGACAGTAAAAGTGGGGTACCACTCAAAATTAGGAAGGTGCTCTTAATTTTTTGTAAACTGAGTGTAGTCCAACCTAGCTTACCTATGTGCCAGAGCTTGGCCAAGTACTGTAGGTGCCTTCTTAATACATTTTCTTTTCAATGGCCTCTACAAAAAGTCCCTTTATTATTTTCTAGTTCTTTGCATGGCATTGCTGTCCCTAGAACTGTGTTGATTCAGTAAATTGTGACTGTGGAATAGACACACAATTCATTCATTTTTCAAAACTATTGGCTTTTTTAGATGGAAAACTATTGCATTTGTTAGCCTTTGCTCTCCATTCTATCTGTCTTTGGTTTTTGAGTTGAGTAACTCCAGCCTCAATTTTATTGTTGTATTTTGACTTATTCTACTGTTTGCACTAGATAGGATTGCCTTTCAGCTTAATACCTAAAATCTAAATGCAACACTACAGACATGTCAACCCCAAAGCTTAAAGGGGAATACCACTCAATGTAATAATCCTTACATGTTATTCCTATGGTCCAACACATTAATATTTATTTAACATGAACAACTTTCTCCTGAGGCAAGACTGAAACTTGTAATGCAATCAGGTATAAAGTCTGGAGCTGATCCATGGAGAATGACTTGTACTGAATATTTACAGTAATGCTGACGTCCACTTGTAACGTCTTCACTTCCAGCTCCACTACAGGGAGGACGTGTGCAGTCCCAACACCAACATTGGTGTCCTGCTCATAGAATTCTTCGAGCTTTATGGTCGCCACTTCAACTACCTGAAAACCGGCATCAGGATAAAAGATGGAGGCTGCTACGTTGCCAAAGATGAGGTTCAGAAGAACATGATGGACGGCTACAGGCCCTCCATGCTGTACATTGAGGACCCACTACAGCCAGGTAGGGACAGTGGACACAAAGCCTAAAGGTTGCAAAAGTGAGCTTGTGATCAAAAGGTCACCGGTTTGAATTCCCTTACCATCTGGGAAAATCAGGGTGGGAGAAAGTGAATGACTAACAGGCTCCCAACTGCTGCTATTGAGATTCTCTTAAACCAGCAGTAGAAGACTGTAGTTGGTGTGAATGTGTGCAACTGAATGAATGTGAAGCAGGGCAGTGCTGAAAAAGAGTAAGCATGTTCACCAAAGCTTTACTGGATAAATAAATGTTAAAAGAAGAAACTGGTTACTGATCACTGTTAACCAGCTGCTTGACACTGTTACCACATAGTTTGTTACATTAAGGCTACAACTTGGTTAGCTTGATGGATTCACATGTCATCTCCTTTAAAAGATAGTGGACCCTTTACACAATCTAACCCTCCAACCAGAATTGGACAAAAACTGGCTAAAATACTCCTATCAGACTGCTTGACCAAAATGAAGTGCCTCTCTCTAAAACGTTTTTATGCATCTGCTCTGTAGACAAATAGGCACTTTTATTGGTATAGTTTAATTGCTCTATAGGCACTTTTAAACTCAAGGATCTCTTTACATTTGATTCTAAAACAGCGGTGTATTCCAGATCTGTTTCCTTAAAACATAAAAGTAATTTTCTAAAATAAATGAATTTGAACAGTGAAAAGGATGGCATTTAGTGGCACACAGTTACTACCTATATTTAAACAATCTCTCTTACGTCTTGTAGACAACGATGTTGGCCGGAGTTCATACGGTGCTATGCAGGTGAAGCAGGCTTTTGACTATGCCTATGTGGTGCTCAGCCACGCAGTGTCACCCATCGCCAAGTACTATCCCAATAATGAGACAGAGAGGTAAGGAATTCAAGGCTTTCAGTGTGCATGGATGCTGGGTGGAAATTATCCTTATTGCGCACTTGCTACAGATTTATACCGAAGCATACTTGGAGAATGTGCATGAACCCTGATTTTTTTCTGTTTCTTTTGACGGGAGATCTTTTAATATGCCCTGTGTTTTTGTTTGTTTGTTTGTTGTTGTTTTTTTCCTAAATCTCATCTGTACAATCTGTAGGTCTCTTCTTTGTGTTTTAAGATTTCTATATGTAAAAATAACACTAAACCCCATTGAACTAAAGCTTATAAATTAAATGGGATACGTGCACAGCACTAACAGCTATGGGCAAAAAACTTTGTTGAGTTTGTTATGTTTGGTTTGAGTATTGCGGTGAGAATTGCGATACAAGTGGATCATAATTTTGTTATCCAGCAAGTGAAAAAATATTTGGATGTGAAAAAGGAGGTGATAATGCTTAGGATTTAGTCAGTTTGAACATAATGAACACATTTCCCCATCGTACAACTGGGCCTGGGAGTATGCAGAGCATCAGAGAATATTGTTTAGGAGGCCATCTGAAACTCGGTTCCCTCTAATACAAAATCGCAGCAGTCAATGTTGTGATTTTGATTGATTATCAATTAATTGTGCAGCCATTCTCTGTTTTGGCCCGCTGTTCCACCTGCTATCCATTGATGCTCCATTGACATTTAGCTGCAAACATTTTAGTGTTGCAATTGAAATAATCAACACATAAGACACTGTCTACTCTGTTTGAATACTGTGATAACACATGATTTAGCAAGTTAATGGAAATGTCTAAAATTCAAGTTTTTATCATTTTTTTATGAATTTGTTAACTCATTAGCTATCTGGCTAATGCCATCCTTTGAGGGAATAGGCTTTATTTAGCACCAGCTCTTGACGAATAACATAAAAACCTGGATTTCTAGCCAGTCAATCCACTGTTTCAGTATTCATTCTTAACAGTGCAGATATTGTTGATGGAGTTTTAAATTTAAATTGCAAGGTTAGAAAGTTTTCAACTGTGTCCATAAAATTGGCTCTATTTGATATTTTGATACATACTGAAAATAACAGAATAGGTCATTACTGGTAACATTTGCCCTCAGAGTACTGCATAAATACTGCATTAACAGCTATGCCTTTTCCCATATCCAATCACAGCATACTTGGCCGAATAATCCGGGTGACTCAGGAGGTGGATGAATACAGGGAATGGATCAGCAAGCAGTGGGGGAGTCAGTCTCAGAACGACCCGCCACTCAACAGTACGTTCCACCACTGATGTGACTTTGGCTGCTTTCACATTACACATAATCCTTACTTTCCTTGTTTACCTTTTCCAATACATCATGGATGCAGAAAGAGAAAAATACAGCTACTCACAATGTCTCTCTTTCATTCACACACACACACACACACTATGAAGCTGGCAGATGTGTTAAAGCATCATTAAAGTTTGATAAAGGTTTGGGTTGTGTAGTTACCTTGCTATGATGTAACTCCAAATATTGGCGAGATATCTTCAATAGTTGCTCCGTATTCAAACTTGATAATCCAAAATATTGTTTTATCTCTCCCCCATAGACTTGCATTGCGTGGCGAAACAGGTCTCAAAGTCACACTTCTAGCACACAAACAAACGCGATCAAAGCGGATTCTGCCAATGTATAAAATAACAAAACCCGATTCAGCGGTTTTTGGAAATAAAAATGTCAACTTCGTGTTTACTATTTGAATTAGGAAGATGATCCGGTAGTTAGCTTCCGGGACCGAATCACTGTGTTTGTATGTTACTCCTGAATCCGGCTGAATAGGGGATGAAGAAAATGTTACCTTTACCAATCGTAAACGGACGGAAAAAAACGCTGAATCGGGTTTTGTTATTTTATACATTGGCAGAATCCGCTTTGTTCGCGTTCGCATGTTCATTTCGCTGTGCAGTCTTGGCTACCGTTACCATATACTCCGTTATCAGTTAGGCTACCGTTCTTACCACAGCCAAGGGAGGCGATCGATTTCTCAATACATGCATGGAGGCAATTCTTCTTACTCTGTAAGTTAATGGCAGATTGGCCATGGTGGCAAATCAGAATATAAAGAATTGTTTAAAAAAAAACTATACTATTTGACCCACGTCTGGAAGGGAGGTCAAGGGAGGGGCAAATGTCAGCAGTTCCATGACAATCGAATCTGAGCTCGTATGGGCCGGAGCTTGCAGGGTTCCAACAGTTTGCCTTTGAACCAAGTTGACCTTTGTCTCATGTACATTTGTCTCTCCACTGTTGCCGTAGGAAATGACGTCACGCTGTTGGTGGAGCCCCAGCAGCTTGACGAGTGCAACAACAACGTTACAGATGACGATGTGGTGGTGCTACCGCCGGTTCCCCACAGCAAAACCTCCTCCAACTCCTCCTCTCCATCCCCTTCACTGCGCTCCTCACCCTCCTCCTCTCCGCTGTCGCCTTCCTCCTCCTCCACCATCTCTAGCTCCAGCGACGCGGTCAGTCCTGCAGCCATACACACACACACACACACACACTGCCTTCAAGTGCTACGGGAAATATCGAAATTACGAGTTGCACGCACATGAACAACCCAACAAAGTGGTAGATACGAATGAGAAACTGGATATTTTCTATGATAATAGTCACCGAGATGTGACATTTAGGGGGTCGGAGTGCATGGTAGCCATGTCAACTGATGGTAAAAGAGAAGTATTTCATAATTATATGTTATTATTTGTCATTCTATGTAAGTAGTCACTATTTTTGTATATTTATATTTTCACTCTTTGCTAAACTTTTAGTTGCCATAAGTTGTCCTTTTGGTGTTGAAGAGACAACAGCTGTAAATACTATTTACATATTTATATTTACTTATATTGCCACAATATTTTTTAACGATGTCCTACTAACACTAACAATGCAAGTGGCACAAATACACAACGACTTTTGGCTTATAAATGAATTAAAACATCAACTACATGCCTGATGCACATTTTCTCTTCTTAATTCTGCTGCTGCAGCACGAAGTAGCTTTGTGCCACTTGATTTCTAAAACAAAGCTAGCTACAGCCACCAAAAAAAAAGCACTTTTGTTGCATGGTCCCTTTTGCTTTTATTTCCAACTGAAAGCACTTGAACGCACGACAAGTCATATTTACGGCTTCCAAACTTGGAAGTAAGAGGCACTCGAAGGCAGCAACAGCAACATTATGTGTTGCGGGGCAGTATGCACCCACAGGCCACAGTGGCTTGTGGATGACTCACCAGCCACTTTTACTATTCTAGATGCCAGAGATTGAACCAGACAGAAATTTACCAACTGTTGACTGGTGTCAATGTCCCCGCCTGATGTATTTATGGTCTAGAGCAGTAAAAATTAATCTTAAGAGCGGTAGTTGTGCTTGACAGTCTGTTCTTGTAGACAAATGAGTAGTGATCTTTATGGCTACAGATTTAAGCTTCCTTGTCAGTTGAACCTTAATGATTCACCTACACATATAAAAGCTATATGATCATGTTGTGTACTATCCCACACCTATGCCAAAACCTATCTTGGATGTTAGAGCAAAGTGGGGTGTTTCATTATGTTTTTGGTTTTCCCCCAGGACTCTGAAGGCACCCCATATAAGACGGCCAAGCAGCAGCCTGGCCGGGGCTCGAGCACCCACAGAGAAACGTCCGTCGGCGTAACCAATCACCGAACACAGAGCCACTCCACCAGCACTCCACTTGGAAGCAACAAGGGAGGGAAGGTACGCTCAGCTCAGCTCAACCAACTGCCAGCGCCTAGCATATATCTAATAATAAACTTTATTTATGTAGCACTAGAAAGCAAAACTACATAGTGCTTCAGTTTGGAGAGTAGAAAGTAAATACAATGAATATAATAGTAGTAATAAGAATAATACAAAATAAACTATTTGTATAGCGCTTTTTAAAAACAGTTTAAAAAGTGCTTTAACAATCAAATAAAAGCAAACATCATACTCATAAAATACATTAAAACAACTAAAAATAAAAAGGCACCACGAGAAAGAAAAATAAGAATAGAGGGTAAAAGCAATACAATAGTAAACTATAAGGCTCTGAGAGTGCAGACCTCCGCCCCTGTTTTTGCGTAATCCTGCTCACACACAGACCGAAGTACACACACAAGCAAAAACATTACCTTCAAATAATAGGATTAAAGACTATAAAGCTATAAAAATAGTTTTTAAGAGGTGATACTGATTCTGATTGCCTAAGACCTTTTGTTTACAGGACACTCCTTAATCTCAAGGCCACCTTGTAATTGGTTAAAAATTCAAGCAAGCAAATATTTTTTTCCAAGTCCAGTTTCTTACATTTTGAAATTGAAGTTTGAAATAATCTGCCCGCAGTGGTGAGTATTTATTGTTTGAAGCGCAGTAAACCACTATGGCTGCAGGAGTCCTCGAATCCTTAGCGCAGAGCTAAAGTTTGACTTTGTGCTGGTTATTTAAAATTTTTGTCTTTTGCTGACTTTTGCTAAGGCAAACTTCTCACTAATAACAGTGGTCAGTAATATTCAGTTAGGAAGCCATTCAGTGCACTAAAGACAAACTTTCATTTGTGCTAGCTGTAATGGGTGATAAAGTCTTGAATCAGGTCAATCCTAAAACAAAACAGATTTTTTAAGATGTAACCCAAAAATGCAATCCATAAGAGACATTATGCATGAGATGGCTGTATGATCATCAGTATTTTGGTGCTTGTATGCTAGTTTTTTTTGACTAATGGGGCCTCATCCCACAATAATTTGAAATGTTGTGATATTTTCATGAAGCATAATTTATAATCAGCCATAAAATGATATGGCCTCATTGATAATCATATTGCCCCTCCAATATCAGCCTACATCGTATCGAACACCCCACCAAAATCCTCAAATCTAGTCATGAAATGAAGGTCTGTAAAAGATTTTGAAATGGAAAATATGTAGGAACCCTGATCATATGTCTGTGTGCTCTTCCCCCAGGCCAGGACGTCTCGTTCCCACTATAAGAGCGGCCACCACGGGCAGCAGAGCTCCTGTTCTAGCACCAAAGTTCATCAGAGCAACAAGCCACACCACCAGGGCAACGGCAAGAAGAGGAAAAATCAGCGGGACTCCACGCAAGAGGACCTCTGCAGATAGGGGCCACCTCGCCGCCCCCGTCCCTATCCGCTACTGACTGACTGTCGTACTTCTGCTGCCAGACTCCAGCCTTGGGAGGTTGTTAGTAGTATTAAACATCTTTATCTGTCTCTCTCAAGCTTTTTGGGGGGACAAGCAACATTTTATAGCAGAAAAAAAGAACAAAAAAAGAATGATTATAGGAAATGGGGCTTAAGTTCTTGGACCTGAACTGAAATCATGAAGGATAAATGCTCATTTGCTACACAACGGCTTCTTGTATGGAGCAATTTTCCCACAGCCACCACCTACACAATATGCCTCTTGCGCCTCCTGGTGTACAGGAGGAGACAGGAAGGATGTCTGGAATCTACTGTGGAGCAATACCTGAAACTGCTGGCTGTACTTTTCAGTGAGGAAGATAAAATGAAAATAAAAAAAGAAGAAAAAGAGGCAAATGACTAAAATGTACAGAAATGTTATGTTGAACAAAAACAAAAAAACATGTACACAGATTTTTAAAGATGGTAACCTAAAAATGCAATCCGTAAGAGTTGGGACATAACTTATGCATGAGATTTCTTTATGTTGATGGGTGGTCTGTTTTTGTTATGTCTAAACAGATTATACAAAGATTTGTAAAAAAAAAAAAAAAGACAAACAAGCAAAAACCCTTAAAAAACACAAATAAGAAGTAATTGTTTCATATTACCTTTTTACAAGATATACAGATTCAAGACAGACATGCAAATTTTTTACCCCCTGCTTTTTGGCAAAGCCAAGAGTGGGTTTGGGTCCCATTGCCAACGTAAATCATCAGCATCTATTTCTTACTCCTGGTTGCTCTGAGTGTGTTACAGTGTTAGCATTCAGCCTTTAGCAAGCTAATGCACACGCACAGCCCTATAGATGACTGGATGGAGCCTGGTCTCTCGCACAGCCACACCAGTTTAGAGGCTTTAAGACTACAGGTTTAAATTAGTAATGGGTGATAATGGTTTTATTGAAAATCCTACACTTGAAAAAATGTGTTAACGATCCAACTGTGGATGGGTAATCTCTTCCCTTGTTAATTTACCTACTATAAAATAATTTGTTAAATGTATTTATTTTTTTATTAATTATATGATTATAGTATGGATATGTATTATTAACATTAGAGCCCGTATCCTTGAGTCCTATGTTTGAGATGGGATAAGTTGAGATATTGGGGAGGGGGGTACAGTTCATCAGGTACAGTACAATGTCACTTATGTTATTGCATTGCCTTTTCTTCCATTGATAGTTGAGTGACCAAGTTACTTTTGAAAAGTTGAGACCATTTTACAAGTCATATGGTGAACATTTTGTTTTAATACGTGGCTGGTCTACTTACTTTAAAAGGGAGCTGAGTTTTTGGTTGTTTTCTTTTTAATATATTGGCAACAAACCCTTTTTCTTTGGTATGTCAATCCCCCCTCTCATTGCAGTACAACAACTAACCTGTAGATGGGGCCATCGGTCCAGTCTGAGTCCTCAGAGTGTGCGCTTGTATACTGCATTTGGATGGTTTATCTGCGTTATTTCCGTGATAGAATAATAATATCCTGTTGTCACAAACGAATGAGCAGCTCCACATAGAAAACCTGTTAAGCAAAGTGCTTGCTTCGGGGGGTAACACTCAAAAGCACACCGCAACCACCTTATTGTCTTACCCCCAAATATAACCCTGAATGTCCCATAGTCAATACATTTGGCCAGCAGTAACTACCACCTTACTGTACCTACTAGTCAGACATTAAGTATTACTCTACTTTACAATTACTACTACAACTTAGTCGAGTGCTACAATTACAGTCACCACCAGAATCCCCCCAGTGACCGCCACCACGCTTTAGTCACTGCCGTTCAAGACATGTTCATTCCTCAGCAAGTGTACTCTGTGTTTAGACAGGACAACTTTTTGTTGAATGGATTCACTACATATATCGGTGTTGAAATGAATAAGCACGGATTCTTCCCCCCTTCCGTTGTACAGTTTTGGTTTAAATGCAGTATATAAGCGCCGGTCTGGAGGTGGACGGACAGGGAGAAAGGTCAATAGGTCCGCATTGCCATCTGAATGTCCATCGGGCCATCTCTCCTCACTGCGGGAATACTTCAAACCCAACTGTACTCATCTGAATGGTTGTTTCACTGCAGCTATTTGCAATTCATGCAATAAAAAACCCCACACAGTTCAATTAAACCACGTGTTGAGACAAGTTCGTGCTTCTTTGCAACGTGCTCAAAGTTGTGTTGTGTGATTGTTCAGTGCGAGAGCAGATACAGGAAAGATGTGTGCCTTCACTGTGTAGTCCGCAGACTGCCATGCGACTGTAGGTATGGATTGTTGTAATGGTGAACAAAATCAATATTGTGTCAGTAGTGTGTGAGTGCGCGCGTGTGTGTATGAGAGAGAGAGCGCGCGAGAGAGAAGGAGAGGAGGGGCGTTCACGGAGGTGCGCGCAGACGGACGATCGGAGAGCACCGACCACAAAACACCATCAAAGTCTACATCTCAACTTCATTTATGTCTTTTCCCCCCCCAAGAGGTATTTGAATCTATAAGGTAAGAAACGCCTATTGTGTTTAACGAAAAATAAAGAAGGCTTGTTTGTGTGTGAAATGTTAAAACCTGTCGGCTGTGAACGGCCAACGAAAGGTTACGCTGCGCAAAAAGTGTAAAGACACGCTGCTGTGCTAATACTTTAACACCCCTGCAAATGGCTTGTGTTTGTATACAGACATGTAGGTAGATTTCGCTTTAGGGGTTGGAGTCTAAATTCTCTGCTCTCCGGGATTCTTGCCCTAGGTGCCGCGTTTTCACCTGGCTGCGTGTTTCTCAGTCATCCAGGTTCTTCATGTTGAGTTTGGGGGGTTTTGGCTTGCTGAGTTATTTGAAGTTGTAAACCTGTGGCATCTCACCTTTAAACTGGTGACAATTTTGCTTGGATGTTTTAGTTTAGTTCAGTGACGTGGTAAATGAAAAGATGGCTAAACTATGGCCATAAAATCAATTATACTTTAAGGAAAACATTAATTTATGTTTTCTTCCCCTTAAATACCCTGTCCTCCTAACTTCCACCAGTTTGATACTACAACATACAAATTAATGTCTGGACGTCCCTGATTTATCTGAACTAATGTGACACTGCATGCTGATGTCGCCTATATCCTCATCAAGGAGGATTTGCATTGTATAGTCCGCTGTCACAGTGCTCTAGTGCACCAATCCATATGTGCTGTTTTCATAGATTTATTACATTTTGACAATTTAAACACTGACATTGCAAAGAAATCTCTACAAGTCTACCAGTCCAGCTTGTGTTGTCTTGTCAGTGACCTGGTTTTCTTCAAGCTAAGCCTGATCCAAAATATCTTCCAGAGCAGGAAATTGTTTTTACAAATATGCAACAGGGCTGCTCTCTAACATGTTGACTTGAAAGTGTTTCTCCCTTGATATCTCTTCCTGGAAGATTATCTGGTTCTCTCTGTGCCCTGCTCATGGGTGATCCACAGGATTAGCCCCTGTAACAATTTGCAGTCACCAATGTATTTAGTCTCCTCATGAGAAAAACTATTACATAGAACATTTAATTCTGAAGGATAGAACTGCCATGGGATTTTCCTTCTGTGAAACACTGAGAAATGCAAAGTGCTCTAAGCCCCGAGAATGGATTCCTGTCTTACTGCTGGTAGATTACTGATAGTACCTTCAGTCCTGTCTCACTGCTGGTAGATTACTGATAGTACCTTCAGTCCCTGTCTCACTGCTGGTAGATTACTGATAGTACCTTCAGTCCTGTCTCACTGCTGGTAGATTACTGATAGTACCTTCAGTCCTGTCTCACTGCTGGTAGATTACTGATAGTACCTTCAGTCCTGTCTCACTGCTGGTAGATTACTGATAGTACCTTCAGTCCTGTCTCACTGCTGGTAGGTTACTGATAGTACCTTCAGTCCTGTCTTACTGCTGGTAGATTACTGATAGTACCTTCAGTCCTGTCTCACTGCTGGTAGATTACTGATAGTACCTTCGGTCCTGTCTCACTGCTGGTAGATTACTGATAGTACCTTCAGTCCTGTCTCACTGCTGGTAGATTACT